>JANHGB010037032.1:0-33044 GCA_026283785.1 Coracopsis vasa | reverse complement strand
GTGTGAGGTGTCCCTGCCCATGGCAGGGGGGTTGGAACTGGATGATCTTAAGGTCCTTTCCAACCCAAACCATTCTGTGATTCTGTAAGTTTTCACTGGCCTTACACAGAACTACATTGTCAAACACAGCTGGATGATGAACAGTCATTAGGAAGTTAAGGAAGAGGCAAATATCACTGGAATCAAGGTCAAGAAATCTAACTAACTCTTAGCTACCTCAAAAAACAACTTACATCCCAATAATTCTTCTGTGGCAATTTGAAGGTTGCACAATTACGATTTCTCATAGAGTCAGGAAAACCAGAGCTTTTCCTCAGTCACCTTGTAACCACAACCAGACCTTGACTTTCGAAGCCTTGTTTTAAAAGTTTTGATGGTATCACACAGGCTTTTCCAGATCATCCAGACATTTCTAAAGCTAAAAATACAAACTCACTTTGTCTGTTGACTGTATGATAAATGCTTTCAATGTTTAAAGCACAACCGTTTGATCACCAGGGCAGTGATGAGTTCTGGAAGTCAGAGGACATACAATATTGGGAGTTTTACATCCAGGATTTAGAACTGAGTATGTAGCTCAAGAAATCAGCCGCCAAACCCTTCCTCTTTGCCAGTGCAAGGATGGGAAACCTCTCTCAGAACAAAACACACTACTGCCCTTTCCCCAGAGGCAAAACAGAGCCATGAGGGCAGCCCTGTGCACCTCGAGTGTAACAATAAGAGGCTGGGCGCATACAATGGAGGGAAATAAATTTCCCGTGGGAAGCAGAGGATAGCTTTCACACTGTGTTATAAATGGCAAGTTGGGCAAAAGTGATATTTTAAAAACAAATATATCAGGAATTTCATTTTAGTTTATTAAATATGGAAAGAAATCACAATGGCCTGAACTGGCATTCCTTGCTTGCAGCACAGGTCCCACTTAACCATCTGTGAGTGGCTCACACTGACTTGCCTTTTTAAGAAAGAGATCAATATACACCTTGGATGTATTACTGTAAATAGCTCTTTCATCATCTGATGCAATTTAAAGTCCTGGGGAGAGATGGAGGCTGTTCCCCACTCTACTTTGTTAATATGATCCTATTTTATCAAAGGAGTTTTTATTTTCCCCCTCTGTATTGATGTAAGCACTGTTAGTCTTCTGCACAGGAAAAGGAAACTATTTCCCTTCTTTCCCCATCTCCTTTCCAAAGGAGGCCAAGGTAATTGACCTTTACACCTTATTCCTGCAAAATGACCCTCCAAGTAACATACCACCAAGTTAGCTTTTGTAGTATCAACCTCAGTCCCTCCTTCAACCCAACTGAAAGGGTGAACAAGACAGAAGGAAGAAAGAGCAGACATGCTACAAACTATCCATGAGGTTTTTACTGTCCTGTAAAGAGAAGTACTTTTCTTTTCCAGCTGAGCAACCCCAGAGTCCCAGCTGTAAAACTGGGACAAAAGCTGCAGGATAAATCACAGCCATTTAATCTGAGGCTAATCTTTATGCTGTTATTTCTTTTACCTCACTTCAGTACTCGGATAGTTCCAGCTGAATTCAAATTCACAAACCCACCATATCCCAAGTGAATCACTCAGTTAACAAACGAGCCTCACTGGTCAATAGCCAGCTCATGGATAGCATGGATAGCACATTGTCTCTTCATCTGCAAACTATTTTGGGTAATTTTCAATTGCTGCTCACAGAAAACAAGCAATTCCAACAGGATGCAACCTCCACACACAGAGCAACATTTAGGAAGGTTTTTATGCCCCTATAAGCCATGGCAAACTAAGGTCTAGGTAACAACTAATTCATTCTTCACAGTCTTTTTAAGTGACCTCTGATTCCTGACCTGGCAGGCTTTCTGATCATGACAATTCCCAGATTCTCTCATCTCTGGGGATCTCCTCCTATAGTTATTTTCCAAGCCAGTGATGCCGCCTCATGTAACACCCATTTACTGAGCAATTCTTTGCACTTCCCCCAGAACCTTCTTTGGAATTCCTGTTGATATAGTACTCCTCCTGTAAAAGCTAAGGAGACGGACATGTTTTGATTTCCAAGTTCAAGCTGGGGTTAAGCTTAGAGAATGCGCTTGTATAGTCTATCCACAATTGTTTCTGCTCGATTTACATGTAACAAAAAGCATGCAAAAGAAAGAAGCAAACAAAACACCTTTCTGGAAAACAGTAATTCTTGTGAAGGAACGTTTTCTGATAGAAAATTCACAGATTTGAGACTTCCTGCCCTGCCACAACTATATTCTCAATACATTCGCTGCTCTGTCTCCATCACCTAAAAGCTACACCTCCAGAGAAGGATCAAAGGCAATTTATAGAGCAGCAGTGAAAATACCAGGCCTTGTAAAATATGAAATAGCTTATGTAAATGGAGACTACTCAAGCAATTTAGCCATTGTTATGAAACATAAGCGAGGACTAAAATTAATCCAAGAAAGCAATTCAAAGGATGAAAATACCTTAAAAAATGGCAAACAATCTTCAAAAGAATAAATCTTCTTAGAGGAATCAGAAAAATGGGCCAGTGGAAACGGAAGGATTTATCAAGGGAAGAGCAGCATATTCTTAGGCATAATCTAACAGCTTTTGCCAGAAAGGAACAGTGCTTGGATGTGCATCGTATCTCTGGATTCTGTATCATGTCGTGCATGCATCTTCCAGGATGTGGTGATCCAAAGTAAATAGTTTTATAAGCTACAGACCCTTGACAAATCAGCACGTAAAAATACATTAGAATGCATTTACTTTCTTCATGTGTCCAGCAGATTTCAGGCAGTTTCTGAAATTAAAACACATCTACAATGCTATTTTATACATTCTAATTGTCAATTTCCATTCAAACAGAGCTTGACATAAATCATGAGCAAAAATAGCCATGAGAGAAAAGTACGGATGCTAAAGAATATGATGAATGTATGGCAGAGCTATATTAGTTTAAGTAAATGTGTACAGAGACGGAATATTCTCATGGTTATCAATTAGCCTTTTATAATTAAAAACCTAAATGTTAAACAAGGCTAAAATTAGTTATTCTAATCAAAGTTTCCTAGGGTCTTAGGTAACACATGATTAAAAATCAGTGATTTAAATCACAGTGTTTGAAATCAATCCACAGCGATGTCTGTGGTACGTCTTTATTCTATGGTAAAAACCAGGCTTGAGCGCTACCAAGAGTGTTTTTGTGTATTTAGCAGACAAACCAAGAATTAGGAAATGGGAAAAGCTTTGTGTTGCAGGACACAGAAAACATTAAACCCTTCAGGGTCGAAATTATACACAGGACTTTCAAAATTGCATTTTAAAAATGCATGTTCAAACCCCAAAGTTTTATGCCAAAGTTCCCCAGGGCATTCACTGACATATATGGATATGGGGAGCATGTATCATTTAAGGCAAAACTGGGCTCAGTGTCTTACACAGAAAGGCTAACCACATCTTTGCCAAGTATTTGCACAATACCTATATAAAATATACCATATAGCTTTCACACACAGTGAAATCTAATTCACTAACATAATTATAGGATATTTCCTCAAAATGAGCTTAAATCATGTGTTGGATGTTGCTTAATACCCTTTAAGGCCAAAAATCACTGCAGATTGCTTGCTTACAAGCAGCCAGCCAACTCTTTCCCTTCACATTTTAAGTCCTCCCTATGGACTTGAATGAGTTTTCAGACAGCTCAAGGAAAAAGGGTAAAGAACAAAACAATGAAAGCTGAGTCAAATGTGGCTGAACAGCTACAAAGCTGCAGACTTTTCACAAGAACTATGATTAAAAGGAATTCTGTCTTCATTTTACCCACTCAGCTCATTTCTAATGTTGAATTTGTGATGCCTTTAAATCAGCTCAGACCTTCTTTCTGAATACTGGCAACAATCACCTATATCTTCATCTAATAAAAGGACAGTTACGTCCTGACTATAAAACTGCATTAAGAATTACAGAGTCTTCAAAGGAGGACCGCAAAGTAGATCTGGTGCTTCTCTATTCTGATGCTTCATTGTTTCAAGAACAACCTCACGTTCCTCCCACTTTCTGGGCAGTGAGGCAAAAGATGATTCCCATTTTTTCCTTCCCACCTTTTCCAACAGGTTAAGTATGTTGGTTCTGTTCTACCTCAGCATTACCAGAGACCTTGCTGGAAGTTTCGAATCTTTACTGGGAGCTTTACTGACTGCATCTAATTTAAGAGATAAGGCTATTGAATAATTAACAAAGATATCTTTCTCCCACAAGTTCATTAAGCATTAAGCTTATTATTTATATCACAATAGAGCCGAGATCCCCAGTTGCGAGCCAGGATCCAACTCTGTTCGGCTCTGTACTGATAGGCATGAAAGCATTTGTCCTAGAGAACTTACATTCTTTGAACCAGAACATAATGTGCAAACCAGACAAGGCCAAGCATACAAAACAGGATTGTGAAACCTCCACGTGGATGCCGGCTGGTCAGGGAGCAGCTGCACCACAGATTATTTATGCACATGAAACATTGAAAAACCCTGATCCACCTCTTGGCTCTACTGCAATGCTCATAACACACAGGAGAGACTGCTACAAAGAAAACGGAGTTGCAATATCTTCCCTGTGCTTCTTTCCAAACAGGATCATCACTGCGTATCTTGGCATATGTAGGACACAAGTCTCCATTGCACTGAAGAAAAGGAAACTGCCATGTCTCTGCCATAGTTTCAAATGAAGATGCTTTTTTCAAGTGAAAGCTCTTGCTAGGTGATTGCAGCACTTCAGTTTCTTTGGGATAAGGAGCTTTTTTCCTATCTAGAAATCCCACTTTTCATTTGAAACACAATTTCCTAATTAGTTCATGCACATCACTAAAGTGATCCAACTTGTCAGCTAAAAGGTAACCAGAAATAACTAAAACTTCACAGACAAGGAATCTACAGACAAAGGGCTCAACCTCAGGTAAAGAAATAACATAATACTCTTCTTATTGAAATGCTTTACCATGGAAATAGTGAAATGGAATGCCTAAGGGAAAAACCTCTGTTTGAGGAAGAGGGAAATGTATTAAATTATGTTCAAAGACACGTAGTCTCTTCAGAACTTCAAAGATGACCCCGGAGCCAGAAGGCTGCTGGTTGGAATTCCATCAGCACACCGCCTCATACCCAAAGTGTGGGGGATCCCTGCCTCATTGCTGGCAGTGCTCAAGGCCAGGTTGGATGGGGCTTGGAGCAACCTGGTGTAGTGGAAAGTGTCCCTGCCCACGGCAGGGAGTTGAAACTGGATGAGCTTTAAGGTCCCTTCCAACCCAAACTATTCTGTGACTCTATGATCTCTCTACAGCTGCTTTGTTCCCAACTGTACTTTTCATTTCTCTTGTGCATTCAAAGAAGAAATGCAAGCCAGTGTGGTACTTTTTATAAATGAAGCTAAACTAAAACTAGGGATTTTTACATTCAATTGCCTGCATCAGTTCACTTATCAGGTGCCTTGGTAAAAATTCACTGATAGAATGCTCTAATGGAGAAGAATCAAAGAGGATAAGCCTGTTAATGTGCCCAATCTACTTGTCTCTGCTTCTCACACTAATGCTAGTAGAAATCCAGAGAGTGTGTATCCTCAGTCACTCTAACTTGGCCAGGGAAATAAAATAGGTCAAGATGCTGTGGGCTGGAAAGACATATAATGCTCACACTACTCTTTCAAAGGCACCTAACCCTAACATGGGTGAAGAATAAGGACTTAGACTTTAATTCTTGAATTTCTCTTTATACAAGTTAAAATCACACAAGTTTCTTAGTGTGAGGTGTCCCTGCCCATGGCAAGGGGTTGGAACTGATCTTAAGGTCCTTTCCAACCCAAACCATTCTATGATTCTATGAAATTTTCCTTGGCAGAATCCTAAAAACCCTAAAATAGCCAAGCCATCAACATCACACTTATAGTCAGTGTTGTTTAGTTGTCCCCTGCTTCTGTGCTGCTCTACATCTGTCCTAGTCACTTTGCTTTACAGATCACATCTCATTTATCAACCTGTCATATGAAATAAAACAGTAACAAAACCAAACACCACTCATTTAATTTGTCTGCAAAGGTATTTACAGGTACTTGGTGTTAGATTTCCTGCTGAATGAATGAAAATCTCAAAGCTTGTGCACTGTGTACATCAAGCAGAGCCTAAGGAATAGGGTTGACTAAATTATGAATTATGATTACTTTACAGCATCTGTATATTGAAAAAGATTGTCTTAGAAAATTAGAATAAAGGAGTCACTGAAATCGTTCCTCAAGAAAATAGCTGTAATTATTCCAGGCAATACATGTGCAGAGGAAGAAACAGATTATTAGTATAAAGATAAATAAGTACCATGGACCCGACTGCTATTATTTACTGTAATGGTGGTGAGGTACTGGAATGGGTTGCCCAGGGAAGCTGTGAATGCTCCATCCCTGGCGGTGTTCAAGGCCAGGCTGGACAGAGCCTTGGGTGACACGGTTTAGTGGGGTGTCCCTGGCCATGGCAGGGGGGCTGAAACTAGATGATCTTAAGGTCCTTTCCAACCCTAATTATTCTATGATTCTATATTGAACAGTCGCATCATGTCAAGAAGGTTGCAGTTGTGACTGTAGTTGTTCTGGTTTAGTTTCCTGCTATAAATGTTGTAATTGGAAGGATGCACGTTGTCATGGTTTAAGCCCAGCTGGTAACTCAAAACCACCAGCCGCTTGCTCACTCCCCCTCCTTCCTCCTCCTGCTCCTGGAGGGATGAAGAGGAGAATGTAACTCCCACGGGTTGAGGTAAGAACAGTCCAGTAACTAAGGTATAACACCACTGCTGCTGCCACCAATAATAATAATGATAAGGGAAGTAACAAGGGAAGAGAATACGACTGCTCACCATCCGCTGACCAATACTCAGCCCAATCCAAGCAGTGATCTAGCCCTTCCAGGTAACTGCCCACAGTTTATATACTGGGCATGACGTGCTGTGGTATGAATACCTCTTTGGGTAGTTCGGGTCAGGTGTCCTGTCTCTGCTTCCTCTCAGCTTCCCCTCCTCCCTGGCAGAGCGTGAGAGTCAGAAAGTCCTTGGTCAGAGTAAACATTATTTAGCAACAACTAAAACCATCGGTGTTATCAGCGTTGTTCTCAAGCTGAAAGTCAAAACCACAGCACTGCACCAACTACTAAGAAGGAGAAAAATGACTGCTACTGCTGAACCCAGGACACACATCAAAGAGTTTAATATTTTCAGCAGGTTTTAGGAGGTTTCAGAAGCAGAAATATCCACAAATGTAGTCCTAATGTTTGCTATCACTTTGTTTCCAAATCCCATAACTAGTGTTCTAGGCAAAAAAGACCCCTAAGACTTCATGGAATGGTATTGATCTGGAAATTAAGCCTCCAGGGTATATGTGTAGGGTATTTTGCTATGTCAGTATGTGAGAATATTTTCTATTTTCTACAGCTGTCTACTCAGAGCCCTGAAAGCCTTCGCTGACTTCTGGGTTAGTACACAGACTTATTTCAAAGGAAATGCAGATTTGATGGGCAGAGTAAACTTGATTAGAAAAGTTGACCTCTCCAAATCTGTTTACTTGGTGCTTCATGTTCCTCTGTGTTGCCCCTTCTTCCCATTCTGGTGCTTATTATGTGTTAGGGTAAGCAGAGAGAACAATCCTGAAGTGCTTTATTTGTTTTTTTTTGGTGGTGGGGAAGAGGGAGCAGGATAAGAAAGTTATTTTTAATTAGAGGAAAAGTTGCTGATTGTAGAAAGAACTACTCAGCGGTTACCTGCAGGTCTCTCAGTCGCTTGCAAATTCATACCAAAATGTATTAAAATTTGCAGCCTCAATCGCTCTGTCAGTGAGTAAGGGAGTCTTTGATTTATATAATTGGTACAACTGTGAATCTGCGTTTCCATAATTGCAAAGAGCCAGAGGCCTGGGGGTAAAACAAATGTGTGCAGTTTAGACCTGCTCTCTTTCCCTGATTCCTAAAGCACCCCAACTGTCTTATGGGCTGACTTTTCTGTCTTCCTGGGCGCTTTCAATCATGGCAGCTGTGAAAAGCAAGCAAAATGCTTTCATTTGGTTATCATGGGAAGAAGTAAGGAACAAGAAGGCCCAAGAAAATATGGACTATTTTACCTTTTTCTCTGTGTGAGCAAAGGAAGGTGGTTCCTCTGCTCTGCTACTACTTAAACAATCACTGTTGTCCCTGTCAGTCCTGCCAGGAGGGGGGGATGAAGAATCTTTGAGACCTCAGGCGTAGCAAAAGTTAGGTGGATACTGGAATGATGCAATGAATTGCATAGTGAAAGTAGGCTTGGGGGAAGTAGGGTGTGGTGATTCTTCAATTCTGTTAAGGGCTCATAAGCGAAAGCTTGGATTTAGTAAACTAAAGGGCACTGAATTAGCAACTGTTCAAACAAAGGTTGCTCTTGTCAGATTCTATCATATAATCCCTTTGAAAATACAGTAATTTTTCAGAGTACAAAAATAAATCTTACTGCTCTACTGTATTGTAGTATTGCTTTCATATTTAATTATAAAAAGCACTAGCCTGTTCAGTGGCAATATAGCAAAGGTACAGATTATTTTTGAAATGTCTGTGGCTTGTATGAGAGAGCAAAGCACCACAGGAGAGGAGAAATATACCTGGCTTTTCTATTCCTGTCCCTGTCAGTTACATCTAAATACATGCAAACATTGTTAGATCTTTGGATACTGTAAAATCCGAAACCTTCTTACTTTGGACACACTTCTTAACTGAGAGAATATTCAAATTACTTTTTATCAGCTCACATTCTCTACCTGTGTAAACCAAATGCTTCTAAGTATGTTAAATGATCCAGTATATTACTTGGAGAAAAATACTTAATTTTCCTTTTCAAAATGACTGACACAGGATTCATTCACATTGGCACATAAATAAGCCATAAAGTTATCGACAGCACTGTAACTGAAATCTCCATAGTAGGCTAGCTAGAGAGATTTCAGGGTCGCTTCCATTTTTGTCTTGCATATTCTCCTGCAGAAGTAGTCCATATTGTTGCTACCCTTCTAACTGAAGTGGCATCAGAGGAGAGGAAGGCTTTCAGTTAGTTCATTCTAGAGCTTTATCTCTTGTAGCTTTTTCATATGTGATGTCAAGGTTATAAGGTCTGATATCTTATGACCTGCCATCAGTAGAATCAATGGACTGCATCACATCATAAGGAGGATTCTTAGTGCATGTTTGATATAATGCATTATCAATCTTCTTTTTAATGGTTCCCAAGCTACTGGACCATATACTTCTCACTAGTACAAGAATTAATGCTGCCCATCATCCACCTCATCCCATTTTAATTTAGGGATGAAATTCTGCATTATTTCAACATAATGTAATGTTATATAATATAATTGGAAGCTGCTTGAAACCAAGCAGAGTCTCAGAACTTCAGAAATAATCCCAGCAGACAGTGAAAGTATGAAGGTCATAATGAATCTTTGAATGTATAGAAATTATCTTTTGCACAGTGGAATAAAGAAGAAATCCTGTATGCAGGGCTCTCTTTCAAGTCCAGTATTAGGGGGAATCTGAAGGTGCTAATGAAACTAATAATGGTATATAAGGAGAAGTTCCTCTAGGACAGCTGATGTTCAAAAAGCAGTCCTTTTAGCACAGCTGTGTAACTCCTGGTGAGGCTTTCATGTTGCTTTTTAATCAGCTTGCTGACCTTGACCTGTTGTCAGAATTACTGATGTGTCTATAAAACAAGCATCAGAAATTTTAAGTGTTGGCATAGGTGTAATTGAGGCAGTATGTTTTTTCTCAGTGGGGTTTTAAATTTTGGCTTTTGTATGGAAGAAGCAAGAGCTTATCTGTAATGGGATCTGAGTCTTCATTCCCTGAATCATTCCCGGTAAAGTCAATCAGATCTGTCCTGCAGCAGCTCTACCAGCATAAAAAAATGCTTTTGAGAGCTTCAGCTTAGAAGAAACCTGGGGTTACTTGGCCTAGGCTCTTTTTAGCATGGCTATTAAAATCTCAAATGCTATAGCCAATAGGAATACTTCCCTAATTCCTTATTACTTTTCTGTAATGAGATACAAGAAGGATTTTATGTTAGTTTGCCTTTTGACAAAGTTAATTTAAAGGGCTGGTGAGCATCCCCTGGGATTCTGTGGGCTGTCTGGGCTTGTCCCTTCACAGGACTGGCCAGGAATTTAGTTTGGGTGTGAATCTCAAAGTAAGGAGGTGCTCTCTCTGCTTTAGCATTGTCCAGATAGGGACAGCTAGTGTGCAGTAATGAGCACACCATAGATCATCACCTTAAATACTGCAGTCTCCTTGTGTCAGCAAGGCCTTTGGGCACGCTGAGAATACCTGTACACAACATAGCTTATTATATTTTGATTAAATCCCTCTTAGAGGAAAGTTGCTACAGAGTTGTCAGTGGCTTGTAAATTCACTGCCCAGGTTACTGAATGTTGCCTGTCTTAGGTAGGTAAGCACGTAACAGTAATGGATAGAGTACCAGAAAAGAATGAGAACAACCATGAGAAAAAGAATAGTATCATCTACTTAGCTTTTGTCTGTCCGTAAGAGAGCTCTTGCTGAGTAAGAATTATTCATAAATAATTAAATCATTAATAAATTAAATTAAACCTTTCAATAAATAAACAACAGTTCCCTTTCTGTAAGTACCTGTTTTAGATAAACACGCATTGTACAATCCAATACAGTTTATTTGCTGAAACTATTCTGTATAGTATGTAGTGGATCAGGTTTGGTGATCAGAAGTCAAGGCAAATTAAATGTTATAACCTAATAAATAATTACTTTTAAATTTAAAGAAATAAAGGAAAATTACTTGACTGGAAAATATATCCTATAGTGGTTCATTTATTAATGCAACTTTACAAACATATTTGTATTGGATATAGCATTTTTGTTGCACACAGTATAAACAACAGTATTTCTGAAATGGTTTAGACTACAAGTAACTGATGATTTGTTTTGGGTTGTTGACGGGGTTTTTTTGGGGGGGAGCGGGAAGGGTTATTCACTTAAAGACACAGTTCCTTTAAGAGCTCCTTTACCTGTGAGGGTAAATGAAAGCGCTTCCATTTTATTAGTAACATGGCCTTTTGCTATTATTCCTAATGGAATGTTTGTACAGCACTAACTTCAACCTCTAGGGTTTTTCTTCTTTTAAAATCTGCAAATAATTCAGGCTCAGCTCATCAAGTTCTGTTGGAACTAGAAAGAAAAGTCTTGTAGGAAAGGCATTTGTCCCCTCACAGCTGTTATTTCATGGTCAAATATTGTTGCTGGATTCATACAGTTTTCTGTATATACTTAGCTGCCTCATATCCTACCACATAATCAATTTTGCTTATTCCTCACTTTCAGGGTAAATAGTTACGTGCCCTGCTTTCATTAGCAGTGCACTTTGCATCAGTCTTAAGAATGCTTCTGACCATGTTTTAAAGACAGTTGTGATTGCCAGTCAGTTGATGTTAGCACGTGTTTTCTGTACGTTAATGATGTGGCTCTAATGAAATGGTGTTTTCCTAAACACCTATATTTTATAGAAGGAATTCTTAAAATATGAATAAAAATGTGTACACAGAGCTCATTCCTCTGAGACCACAGGCTCTTTCAGTCTCTGGAGTGATGTGTACATGGGGCAGTAGGAAAGATAACAGCTTTTGTGTTGAGGCAGGAAAAGGAAGCATTAAAAGGGGAAAATAAAACTACCAGTGTACATCCAGGTCAGACTGATGCATTTAAAAACTAACTTTAAAAAGGGAAAACATCACCTTTTTCATTCAAAACACAATCCAAGAAACTAAGTCTGTGGGAAGTGAAGCTCAAATAATTGGATAAAAATAAAGCATCATTAGCTTATGTTAATTTACCATGGGCCAGCGAATACAGGAAGCATGACAGCTTTTTCCAGTTCATAACTAATTTGTTAATTAAAGTGTTCAGAATACCTAATAGGCTTATTTAATACATGTCTACATGATGAGGAGGAAAAAAATAATACTCAACTCTTTTAAACTTTGTGAAACCTTTTTTACAGCAGTTGTTTGCAAAGGCAGTGGTTCCAAGGCCCACTGGAGACATAAGGCAAAAGAGCAGCTGTCTAGAGTCAGAGACAGGCAGGGACAGCCCATCTGCCCTCGCACTGCTGAGCACCAGTCTGGGTTTAGATAAAACTTAGTTCATTAATTGTTTCTGAAGCTAATAAATGGCTGATTCTGGCAGGAGAGTGGTTGTAGTGGTGGCAGAGAGCAGGCAGCCTCAGACAGCCAGACTAGATCTTTATATCACAGTTTACCTTGTCCTTAGGGACCTGTGCATATCTGGCTGTTTATCCCAAGAACAGCCAAATTCAGTGCTCTTGACTATCCGAAAGCCCAGAGTTTAATTTGAGGGTTTCTCAAGCAGCATTGGGGCGTTAACCTGTCAATAGTTGATAAATCTGTTTAGGTGTTCTTACTGGCTTGAATAACAGAATGGTTTGGGTTGGAAAGGCCCTTAAGATCATCTAGTTCCTGCCCGCCTGCCATGGGCAGGGACACCTCACACTAGCCCATGTCACCCAAGACTCCATCTCTATGCTGTTTTGAAAAAGTAGATGTGATTAGCTCTCGAGCTCCACTCAATATTTATTTTCTTAATGGCAGTTGAGCAGGAGCTAATGGTCTCAAACATGAGAGGCTTATACTTGAGTGTTGTAGGAGGTATAGTATACCTGGTCTTGGTCTTTCTCACTGTTTGCAGTCAGCTGCTTCAAATTTCACATGGATGTGCTATGCACTTAAGATGTGTCAAAAGTTTACACACCTTTTCTGAATGTCATTAAACTTGTATTGCTTTTATTTAGTATGTGTTTCAGAAGCGTTCATCATCTTTGCATTCATGGAAGTATCAACTGTACGTGGAGGGTGTTAGTATTAGTCAAATGACGTATAGGTGTTAGTGGAAGTATTGCCTATAGCAGGTTCTTACCTGCATAAAGACTATTTTTCACAGAAGGACATCAGTCCTGATAAATTGGGCACTAAGTTATATAATCAATCCATTTAAATAGTCATCAGCAGCCTCTGGTGCCTAATTTCAATTCTTAAAACAGGAAGTGGAGTTTTATTGTATTTTAAAAGCTGACACAGATTATAATTAAATATGAATTAATATAAAGGGTGAGACTTTGGCTGGAAAACGTGCAGTAGTGGCGCATTAGAGTTCTGCTAGATGCCTCTTCAACCCAATGCCTTGTAAGGAACTTGCCTGCATCAGAGTTGGCACGTTTAACAAGCCACTGGAAGACTTCATATTCCTCAGACAGTGAAGCTGCTGCATTTGCACAGATCAATGGGAACATGCATGATTAAAAAAACCTGGACATAGGAAAGCTGGCTGACAGCTTCTGACAGGTCCGGTACATTTAGGAGTAGCAGAGGCTGACAATTTAGGTTATAGGTGTATATATAGATTTAGGGTATATATATGTTTAGGATATATATAAGTTAAATAACCTAGGCTAGGTTATATCTACAGATACATCTCTGTATCAGGGTCTGAAGTATGAGATGCATCTGCATTGTCAGCTGCTTGCAAGGTAGGTGCCTCTTGTCAGAGAGTGTGTTTCACCCTCTTCTGCACATAAAATGCAGGTTTTCCTTACACAGGTGGGTGTAGTACAACTGGTAAATAGCTTCTTTGAGCCCTGCCAGAGCACTGCCTTTCCCAAATAAATCATAAACAAGTATAAATGCTGGTAGAAATGGGAGCTATTTGGTTACCATTATAACCCCCTAGTACAGTAGTACTCTGAAAGAGAAAAGAAATAATGTGATAAAATGAGGCTATTTGCTGCAGGATGAGCAGGAGAGTGCTGCTATTATTCATGTTTCAGCTTTCACAATTAGACTTAGATTATTCACAAGCAAATGTAAGCTACATAGAGAACTTTAATAGTCATTTTTCTGTATGTGGATTACTATATGAGTCACAAAAAATACCTGAATTGCAAGAATCTAACTCAGCATCCACTCCCACCCCATAGATTTGTTGTTGGTTTCACTTGGTTTTGTCTTGCTTTCTTAAATGAGATTAATTTTTAACCTATCTGTGTGTAAGACTCATTCTAACACGGATAAAAATTGCGATTAATTGAAGGGGAAAAAATGTATCAACTCATACTGAGCAAGATCACTTACTTCATAAACCTTCAGCTTTACGTAAGCCTTGTATAGTGAGGTAAAGGTAGAAAGGCAAGACGTGAATGATGGAGTACTGTATAGATCCTGCTTAGAACTTTCTGAGCAGAAGATTCTTCCCTTGAATAAGCAAGAGAGTACTTTTCCTTCATTAGGTTATGACTGCAGCTGAGATTTGAGTCAGCTTTGTGAGGAATGGCAGATGAGTAATGCTGTAAGGTGAGAAAATGTTGGTGTAATTAAGAAGCAACAGTTTACTTATGCTGACCCTTGTATGTAGATAGATAGATCAATAGACATATTAGGTATATAAAAGCTGCTAGACTTTGTGTTCTTCTGTGAATGGAGGTTTGTTGTGCTGAAAGCTAGCTAAGGACCAAGCAACCCTCAGAAGAAATGTTTTTAGTAGTTAAGCCTTTTACCCCCACTGTCAGCACTGCTTTTCTCCTGAAGTGATCCATTTGTTTAATGGTGATATATTGGAACGATCTGCCCAGGCCAGTGATGGAATCGCTGTTCCTGGAAATGTTCACAAACCATGTAGATGAGGCCCTCAGTGACATGGGTTAGTGGTGGCCTTGGTAGTGGTGGGGGTAATGGTTGGAACTGATGATCTTAAAGGTCTTTTCCAACCTGGTTGATTCTGGGATGCTGTTGTTCACGTAGGATTATACTGTTCTGTATTGGATGCCTTCAGTAGTTTGTTAGCCAACTAAGAAACAAGGGAATACTGATAATAAACTATTTTCTCTTCAGAGCCGTAAACTTTTGTGACTTCTTGTAGGACAGATTTTTATTTAGGATGGACTTACATTCTTTTTTGACAAGGTTTGTTTGAATGGTTGGTTTTCCAGGTCACTTATTGTTAGGTAAATTTTTTCAACTAAGATTCATGCAGCTGTATATTTGATAAGCAGTGGAAAAAAGAAAGCTTAAAAAGCTGCTTTTTGAAAAGTTGTATTTTAGATGTCTTTGCTTTTCAAATATTGACTGCCATCAAATTTAGCATTCCTGCTGGGCTTTTAGGCACTTTACTCCCAGTTAACTAATTTCGCTTTGGTTAAGGAAGTTGTCAGAAATGATCTGATGTTTGTAAGGATCAAAGGGTCCTATAGTATGTAAAAATAGGTACTTGACCATGTCTATTAATTACATGGTATTTATAGATCAAGAATGAGTAACTTACCTTACATCCATCCCTGGCTTCTTAAGCTTTTACTAGTACAGAGTGGGTGATGTGAGGATGACTCTGTTTCTAGGGAAGAATCAGATGATATTGGACAGTGTTAGAAAAGAGGAGTAAACTTGTTTGAGATCGTTGCTGGTCAAAACAGGGAAGGAAATACTGTGCTTTTGCTGGGAAGGAAATATCATTGGGTCTAACATACTGCTGCGCTGAGGGTTTCAGCTGACATTCTGCCAAATGTAGAATCCATAGAAATTAGATGTTTCTTTTATTACACAAGCCATGTTGGTTTTAACATGTACTAAGAGGTGTTACATGAACTGCTTTGCTTTCTTCAGTAGCAAGAAGTTGGCTCTTTTCGATCCAACAAAAGTCAGTATTGGGATTATTTAATTTGCTGACTTTTAGCAGCTGGTCGGCGACATCTCCATAACACATTTTGAATACATAGAGGTGATTGTTGCTTGTACATGGTGGCTTCCAGGTGTTTTTTGGGTTTTTTTTGTAAAAAATAAGCTATTGAGGGACCAGAGAAGCTATTAGCTATGAGCCCAATTGTTGTAAGCAATCTCTAAAAGTTACTTTAATGCACTTCTAGTTTCAAGGCAGAACCAAATTCTATGTATTATATGCAATGTTATTTTAAAGACAGTGGTGATGATGCTTTAACTCTTACCTCTTGAAATGGTAAGTGATGTGATAATGCAGCTGAAGTGGCAACCAGCATGTTGACCAGCAGTGGGTGTTTTATGAGCCACATCCGAAGTCATCTGGACGGGAGTACTACAGCTGAAGGATCAAAGTGGGGATACCAGCAACTGTGTAGGAATTGGCCATAAATTATTTTAAGCATTCCAGTTCTCCTGTTTTCACTAGATTTTAATTAAAGAAATTATATGAAGCTCCTCACAGGGAGTGGTTTTTCCACAGCTGTCTACCCTGAGGCTGGAGCACCTTGCTTGTAAGTGGGATTGGCCGCCCTTTGAGAAAAGCTTCTAGCTCATTCAATTTGATGGATGATTGCAACACTTTCGGTTTCTTAGACTTGCCTACAAAGGCAGGAAAATGTAAAGGAACAGGAAAGTCAACTCAAGTAAGAAAGAAGGCAGGAGAGACCCCCAAATAAACTGATTTACCCTATAGGCATAGATCCAGAGTTTATTGAAAAATAAAGTTGTGACTGTGAAGTAAAAGCTACAAACAAGTTCCTAAGTTGATAAGGAAACTCTTTAAAGCCTTTGGTTTGAGAAGAGCATTAGAGATACCAGAATCATTAAGCTGTATCATTTTCAGTCACCTGAAAAGAGCCTCTCCCTTTCTGTCTGTCTTATATTGGCTGAGAACAGAAGTGTTCTCATTTTAGCACCTTAGTCACGGGCAAGTTTTTCTGTTCCATGTTTAGAAGGCGACACATATTTTTCAGCTGGCTGCGTAACTGCAAAACCCCATTGTCTGCATAGTCCATAATGACTCATGAAACACAGCTAAAATCTTAGCTATAGAAATGCTTATAATGATTTCGGAAACTTAGCGTTCATTACTTTGCAAGCAAGGAAATTGAAGGCTATAGTCATGGCTTTTATCTCGTAAATTTACCCCAAGAACATTAAGAAGGTCTAAAGATTGTAGCTAAGGAACAGGATGCTGCTGATCAGAGTAAAGAGCAGCATACTTAGATTTCAGCTTTCTGTCAAGGTGCTAGAATCTATTACAGAAAGTAATTTAATTATGTGCTTTATCTGTAATAAATATAAATTGACTCGTTTACTTCCACAATTTGCAACTAAATGTAGGCATTATTTTTTCATAATACTGGAAGCTCATTGCTAGCATTTTGCAGAAGTGAGTCCTTTGCCCAATAGAGGCAGAACTATTGATTGTGCTGCTTTCTCTTTGTGTGTTACACAAACGCTACTGAAGTTATCTTGTGATGCAGAATACTGGACAACTGCACGAATGGCAGCAGTGTCCAAGCAGATGCTGATAGACTCATTTAAAACATAATGTTAATCCTGGAATTCTCATAAGGGCTGTTACTATGGAGGATTTAAAACTATCAACAGTACCAGCCAAACAGAAAATTTTAGAATGCATTGAATGTGGGGTCTGTAAAAACTTAACTCAAAACATCATGCTTAGAGTTGGTTTTAATGTTGATCAGTACCAGCAGTGGTGGCTAGTAAGTATTGACAGAGTTTTAACCCATGATTATATGCAGTTTTTTGACAAGCTGTATTAAGACATGCTTCCTACTCCCCACTGTACTAAAACAATTCCTACTCCCCACAACTCAAAACTAAGGACTTTAAAGGTGTAGAAACTTGTAGGTATTTTGGCAAATGTAATGGGAATGACCTAAATTGTAAGAGGTTACATGAAAGTAGGAAGAGAAGAAAAGAAATAATTGGGCCCCTGAATTCCATTAATTCTCCAGGCAAGTTTAGCACATAAATCCCCTTCTGGTTTTAATATTTAATGGAGGGAGTGTCAGTCTTTTTTTCTTTACAATTTACACAGGAAATGTTAAGGTAGGAATAACATCAATTCAGATTTGTTGAAACTAAGATACACTGACATGCAGTGGCTATAGAGCTAATCTGGTAAATGGCTTTCAACAAATTAGGATACACTTTAAAAAGTTATTGTTATCTGAATACCACTGTGTGGTCCAGACTGAAGGCATATGATGCACTTTCTCCTGTGGGTAGTGCCAGTGAAGGAAGATTATGTAAAAACCAGGACCATTTGTGTTTGTTCCTAAAGGGACCCTCAGGCCGGAGAGTCGTAAATGTCTTTCTTGGGTTTTATTAAGCTAATGTACCATGTCCACATTTCATTTCTTTATATTCCCAGAGGGATTATATTGTTTTTCTTAAATATGTGTTTGAAAGTATAGAATATGCTTTTAGAATATAGAATTTGAGCATCAGATTTTGCTTTGCCAGATACGTAGATGAACCTATAAAATGAGGTTCTTCAATTTATCTGAGATGCTCTGTGAAAGAAGAGCTCATGTCAAATACAAGAGGAAAAACTCCAAATGATAAAGCTAGCCTTTTGTAACAATTATCCCCTTATAAAAAGGATTTTGTCATGCAGCTTTTCCATCTCTTTATTGGTGACTTAACACAGTCAATTAAAATCCCTGGTAGTGTCCAGAAACTCAGTTCAATAGCACAATAATGTCTGGATATTGGGGAAGTGTAAAAATTCTTGCATGTTGTAGGCACAAAAAGCTAATTCCCTTTTCTGCAGGAGGAGCTCAAGGACTTCAGCTTTCTCACAAAGCTTGTTCCCATAGAAAGGATCCTTCATATGTGAGAAGAATGAAAAAAAAAATCTGTTGAATCTATTGCAGTCCTGGTACTCTCTGTCACAGCTATTTCCATGAATTCAAATTCCAAGAACTGGAATTCAGCCAGTGTGAAGAGGGATCACATCACTGAGAGATCGCCAAAGAACAGTTTTGAAAGGTTATGTGACATTAAAATGCTGGTGGCTGTGGCAAAGGTGGTGTTAAGTCTGGCAGCGTGCAGTGGTTTTGGTGGTAGTCAGGAACAGAGTACACCGGTATCTTTCAGTTTGCTCCAGAACCTGCTGGTGGAAAGATGTCCTTTGTCTTTGGCAGCTTTTATATTAGGTGTGTTGTTGGCATCATTATGGCCACCTTTTTATCCTAGAAAGGTATTAAGCAAGTGTATTCTCTAAGCCATCAGCCCGATAGAAAAATGTGTAATAAGCCCTGCTGTGTGTTTGCAACACTGGAATGTACATGGAGATGTTGCAGTTGCTTGGTTCCTGAGGCTTGTCACCTCAGCAACTCAGCCTTAGTGTTGAAACTTGTCACTGCGGATCTGGTATGATAGAGTGTAACACAATATGTTATGACTAGCATGTAATCCTGCAGCTGATGACTGTAGCTCCAGGGATGTTAACATGGCACAGGCACAAGATACTGTTTGAGATTACTTTACTTTCAATGGATCTTGGCAATGTGCAGCCTTAGAACTTCTTTTTTCAGGCAAAATTATGCAAAGGTTGAGTAAAATCAGTGGCAGCTAATCCTATTTCAGTTACTGGGCATTTAAAGGAGTTTTTTTAAGAGCTAGGGATGTAATGTTCATGCTAAGATTTTAACTATGGTCCAAACATAAATTATGCCAAGAGATATGTAACAGAGAAATTCGATTGTGTAAATGAAGATGGGTAGAAACCCTATCCCCTGAGGAATCTCATGCCCAAAATACTTTTCCCGTGTTCTTTGAGCCATTAAGTATCAAGTATGATAACCTTGAGGTTTTTTTTTCCTGCTAAGTAAAAAAAATTGTTTAATGCTTACTTTGCACTTAAGGTGTTCCTTCATCCTTTTGCCTGTCCTATGTTATATTGCTCATGCTCTGATGTTTGCAGTGTACTGTTACTTAAAGTTGGGCTGATCCGGTGTCACTGTTCATATTTGCCAAGCTACTGTTCTTATAATAACCTACTCTTACAATCATTAATTCTGATTGAAAGAGACTTCAGAAGGTCTCCAGTCCAACCTCCTCCTCAAAGCAGAGTTCAGCTCTGAGTTCAGATGAGGTTGCTCAGGGTTTTAACTAGTTGGATCAGAAAAAACTTCCATGGACAGAGACTGCAGCCTTTCTGGGCAACCTGTTTCACTGCCCAGCTATTCTCATGGTGGGGAAAAAAAAATTACTTCCAGTCAAAATGTCTCTTGTTTCAGTTATCCTCCTTCCCTGCACTTCAGTAAAGAGCCTGGTCCTGTCTCTCTGATGACCACCCTTTACGTGCTAGGAGCTGCTGTGAGGTTCGTCTGAACTCTCTTTTCCAGGCTGAAGAAGCTCTTCTCCCTCAGCTTCTCCTTACAGGATGAATGCTCCAGTGCCCTGACAATCCTTTTGGTTCTGTACTGAATGCAGCATAGAAGAGGAAAATTACAGCCCTCAGTTGTATGAAAAAGTGGTATGTAGGGTTGGAAACCAAAAGCTGCATAACCAAGAAGAGACCTCAGGAAGAAAGAAGCAGAGCAATTCCTCTCTCAAGTGCATGCGCACAGCCTGGGAAACTAGAGCTCTCATGTGGTTGAGACCTTGTGTATCACGATCCAGGGAGAAGTAAGAGGTGACATTGTGTTAGGAAAATGTTACAAAATTAGGATGGGAAGGTGGACATCATTTCCTTTGAACAAGTTCAGAACAGTTCCATATCAGATTCTTATGCGAGACTTTAGTCTCTGATGCTTGCTGGAAGGGCAGTACAGTGGGATGCTGTCAACCCAAGTTCCTGGAGAGTGTCAGGGATAACTTCATGGTACCGGCACTAGATGTGGTGCCTGCAGTGGGCTATAAGGAGATACAAACCAGAAATGGTGTTGGGGAAACTCACTGTTCAAGATTTCAGTCCTCTACCATGTGTAAATCCTGTAGGCAAACTTCAGAGAAATGAAATGTATCTTCATGAAACCTCTGATAAGAAATACTACTGTTAGGTAAATGTGCTTAAATGTCCTTACGTAACTTTGATATTTAACTAAAATCCAGGATAAAACCGGTTATAAACTTTACTCCCTTTATTTTACTTAAAAACACCCTAAACAAAATACTACTAACATTTCCATGTTCTTGTTGTAAGTACTCTCCCAGTCAAGTGTCATATTGGTCTAATGGCCTGCATTTGTTTTGGTAGATCAAGTTAATATATGTTACATACAGTTTTGTTTTTTACTGGAGTAATCTGTGTGGTAAATTTGCTTTATAAAATCTATGCTTGATAACACTTCCTTTTTCTTCTAAATAATACTTTACTGCTACTAAAAAGAAAAAAGAGGTTATAGAATAGTAATGACAAATAAAAGTGAAAATAGTTGCAGTGGCCTGATAAGCATTAGCTAGCTCTTGCAAGTTACTCTGATCCCATGATGCTTAATTAACATTGTGAAATCAGAAGCTGAAACTGCGATGTAAGATTGCTTTAAACCCAGAATTAACAGCAGATTTTTTTCCCTCTTTCACTGTTTGAAAAACCCCATATTTAAACCTATATTCTAACCATAATACATGTAATTATCACAGTTCCCATTCTTAAGCCATGTGGTTTTGCCTTTTTAAGACCTTTTCATAGCAGAATAATCATAGAATTTAATTTTTACAGAAGCAGTGGTTTAGCTAGTAGTGGTTTGTGCTTTAGAAGCCCTTGCGGCATACTTATTTCCTGGGCTAAAGACATAAGAAGAATCCTTCTGTCTTCAGTAGGAATGGTATCCATGAGGCTGGAAGTAGAGAAGGACTAGCTGTGCGAAATAAGTGGTTTTCTTCAATATGAAAGTGATTCAGGAGACACAGAAGTTATGGAAAAGCTGTCATACAGTTGCATGGATGTCCCTGTCGAATTTCATAGAATCACAGAATGGTTTGGGTTGGAAGGGACCCTAAAGTTCATCCAGTTCCAGCTCCCTGCCGTGGCCAGGGATACCTTCCACTAGACCAGGTTGCTCCAAGCCCCATCCAACTGGGCCTTGAACACTGCCAGGGATGGGACAGCTACAGCTTCTCTGGGCACCCTGTGCCAGTGCCTCACCACCTTCATCATGAAGAACTTCTGCCTAACATCTAATTTGTATCACCCTTCTTTTGAGTTTAAAGCCATTCCCCCTTCTCCATCACTACATGCTCTTGTAAAAAGTACCTCTCCAGATTTCCTGTGGGCCCTCTTTAGACACTGGAAGACTGTTAAGGTCTCCCCTGAGCCTTTTCTTCTCCAGGCTGAACAACCCCTGTCTATCAAGCTGCAGCAGCGCTTCCTTGTCTAGGCTCAGCAAATGGAAATTTCTTTGGAGATTGTTGGAAGATTTGCTTATTCCAGCATGCAGGAAAAATTATGAGCATTATTCAGGAAGAGAAGGATGTAGTCTTTGTAAGGGTTGAGCGGCAGGCAATAGGGGGATAAGGCGTTGGGTTGTGCAAGTATGGTGAAGTATGAGAAATTACGAGCTTTAGCATTACAGTCTTTTTCATAAAGTTTCAAAATACTGTTTCAGTCATCTGTGTGAGGTGAATGACGTGTTACAGCAGCTTAGAGACAGGCAAACTAAAGCATAAAGAGCTATTTTTATCCTCACTGAAGTCTTTACTTGCTTGGGCAATGCTTCTGCCAAGTTAGATTATTTCTTTCTTGAACACTCTTTCTGTAGCTGAGGATGTTTCTTCATCTGCCAGCTACTGCTCTGTACAGACAAATTATTTAGGTAGGAGCTACAGTCTAGCTGTTTGAGGTGGTGGGTTTTTTCCCTTGTGGAGGGGGAGTGTGTGTAGTGATCTGGTGGGGACATGCAGAAGTTCTTTGTCTCCTGAGCAGAGTTATACTCTGCTGTCCTGACTGATAACGCAGAAAAAACCCGCATTCAGAACAAGTATTTCAGTTTGTGGCCTGAACAGCTTAAATGGAGGATGCAGAAACTGCAGAGAGATTAATTTCATGCCATCCTAAGAGTCTTACAGGGCTAACAGAGGCAAGGGGAGTAGTGGGATGATTCAGGGCACCTGAAGTTATATCCTGCTTTGAATCCTCCCCCAGACCCTAAAGGCTAAACCTTCCTACTCTAAAGCTAGCATTTCCATATTCTCCTCCCTTCTGTAGGTTAAAATTTAAGGAACAAGTATGCATTTGGGGCTTCTAATTTATTATAGTTTAATTTTTGCAATGCTCTGCCGCATGAAATTTGAGTTCTCATTAATTTACATTGAATAAAAATCCTAACAGACTTTCATTCCCTGGTTAGTGTCTAAATGTATTAAATTAGTTAATCCCATGTGGATAAATTAACATTTGATGCCACTGATAAAAGCACTGTTACTTTTATCAATGTTACAACTTCTAACTTCTTCTGCTGTCTTTTTTCGCTAGTACAGTCTTGCATGATTATAATGATTTTGTATCCAGTGCTGTGTTTTTGTTCCAAGGAGTATAAACTCGTTACCGAATAGTCAATATTTATTAGTAGTTTACCATAGGCTTCAGGCAAATCATTACCCTAAAAAGTTGGATTCTGCTGTGGTATAGTGCTATCTAGAAATTAACATACTATTTTGCAAATCAAAGTGAAGAATAAAATTGTTTCTCCCATGTTGTTGCGGCTCTGCCTATAATATCAATAAATACTTGGCTATTAGTGAAATAGAAGGCATAATATGAGCTTTCATCATCAAAATGGATGCAGCATGGAATAACTTTAAAAAATATATTTTCTTAATGGAGAGAAAGGGTAAGGCTCTGGGTGTTCCTTGCAATATATGCTTTAATGGAAAAAATCATTATCCCTTAGCTTTGTTAAATGCAGAAACCCTGCAAACCGCTTGAATAAGCTGTATGTTAGATATCAGAAGTCATTTCACATTATTTCGTAGTTTCATGGTCCTGCTTGTTGAAGGAAAAACAGGAAAGAGAAGTACATTTGCTGAGATGGATTAAATAGTACCAGTAACTTGTATTCTTGCATGGCACTGATAATCAGAGCTCCGGCACTATTATGAGTAAGGCCTGTCTCACAGAAGCATTTGGAGTTGGTGGCTAATCAATGAAGCAGGCAGGGAAGGGACCTGTCCTGTTCTCAGGGTTGGATCACAGGCAGTGCACAAATAGGAGAATAGTACGGTTCCCTCTAGCTGTTAACATTCTAGGCAATTCACATGCAGAAATATTCAGGTGGTAGGTTTTAGGTATTCAGAAGCTTTCAGTCAAGCTGACTGATCTTCTCAGCCCCAGTCATTTTGTTTCAGAAGAGAGAACCTCTTTCTGAGAATTCATTGGCTTCACTTCGAATTTTTGTGGGAAATTATCAAACTATGTAGTGATTTCTAGCACTCAATGAATAAAATAGAAAAGTATATTTGACTGCTTTATTACAAATTCTGATGAAATCATCACCATTTGTGTTGAAAAAAGCTGAAAAATTTCAGGTAGGAAACACTGGGAAAATCTTCAATCTGAGCATATTTTTGAATATAGCAAACCAAACAGATGAAACAAAAACTCTGGTAGAAATGGTTAAAGTGAGCAGTGTTCAGGTTCTGTAGCAGTCCAGGGGCTGAGCCCAAGTGGGTGTTAGCTACAGCAGCAGGCAAAGGTTGACTGTTGGCAATCATCAAGGGAGCTGGACTTCAGAACTGCTGTACTTAACAGCAGGAGCTAGGCCGGGTCAGTTTTGTGCTTGCTGGGCTGAGGATCTTTCAGGGCATGTAACAGCCAGAGGTAGTACAGCAGGAGCAGGGCACTTCCAGGCACAAGTCAAGGGAGAAACATATCTTGCAGGAGAGACAGACCTAGAGATTTGGAGTTAAAAACCATAGGAAACAGATAGTAAGGCTAATGAAGTAATCACGTATCTCTTATTTGTTAATACTGAGCATTTCAAGGCATTGTTGTCTGCACATCACTGAAACACTGGTATACACTAAAGCACAATGACAGAAACAATATTCGCTACAGGATCTCACAGAGCAAGTCTCTGTGAGATGGGAGGTTCATTTATTTTATCTTCTATAACTAAAGACTTGGCACAGAACAAGATATCTAATACTGAATTGTGGCATTTAATCATCTTTCATGTACAGTCATTTGAAGGCAGAAGTACTAAATGAGATGGGCCAGAACATAACCATTTAACCCACAGAAATTCAGCTTTGCCTTCCATCACTGTGTGGACTGCACTAGTGGGAACAGGATGATTTAGGTGACTAAAGTGTTTACGTATCTCGTTGCTATTGAAATGGTATCAATCAGGTGCAGAAATACCTTAATTCCCTTTTCTCTGTCATATGTACTAAGTAGGGATCACAACAAGGAGGGGTTATAATGAGCTTGTATCTGGATTTCTAAGTGCTGTAAATGCTATTCAGTCACAGTCAGTAAAACGTTGCTATTCCTGATCTAACCATCATTAAAATCTTGAATAAGAATCTGCTAATCAGGGCTCGATTGCTCAAAGGAGCACTGCAGAGGCAGTGCCTGCTACCCATTAGCTATACACTTGCTAGTTCTTGCCAGGGATATGACCTGACTTGTTAGGAAAACCCCAGTGCTGCAATGCATAAACATGCAATGAAAGATTTGTGTCCTGGTACTTGAAAAGGGGGTGTGAGGAAAGGGAGATGTCTATACTCTCTTCCTTGTCTTTTGTATGCCACTGTGGTTAGTTTGTATGCAAGGGGTTTGTATGCCAGGGTGCGGTGATCCATTGCCTTGCCTCAACTTTCTGTACAGAAAACAAGAAAACACCTCATGGAGTAGAAGCTGCTTGATGCCTTGAATACAGATGATGCACACAGAATATTGAAATCTCGTCCAAGTTTTGTTTAAGATTCCATTAGGATGCAGTTGTGAATGAGCTTCTTTTTGCAATATGTAATTAGAAAGCAGAACAGATGGGAAAGGCATAGTTTAAAGTGATGTGTTCATTAAAATAACCAAAGCGGCAAAGTGTGTGTTCCCCAACAGCAAATTCAGGATATGAGATTCCTCAGGCTTATGACTTTTCCCCGTTTTGAGTTTGACAACTGTGAATGACAATGATGAGATCTCTTTTGTATCATTTTTATTATTAGATATCACCACTGTTCCTTAGGGCAGATTGATCGGTTTATTCCATCATATGTGGTTTGTGCTCAGTTAAGATATGCTAGGAAGCTGTGGGTATTAAGAAGCAGACACTACATCAAGGGATTTATTTTAATTGCATTTACTGTAAGAAAGATCTGTTGGGATTTAAAAAATAATATAGTGATTTTAATGTTCTTTTAAAAAAGATCTGTGTGGACTGTATCCTGATAACTACTGTTATCCCTTGGGTTATTTCTACTCAACTTTCAGGATTTTAAATTAAAATGAAATAATTTTAAGAAATATAATTAGGGGTTTTTTAGCCCCCCTTATCTGTTTCTCAGTTAGAGGGCAAGTCTTCTAAAATTAGTCTAACAATGTCCAAAGAAATATATGCTGAAGCAAGTAAGTGCTAATCCCCTATTCGCCTCTCCAGCCCCCCAAAAAATACCCAAAGAAAAAAAGGAAGTATTACAAAGCTAAAGAAATGAAAAGTATACTTTATCTGAGAGTTTCAGCCACACCAAGGGAATACAGTAACAAGTGACAGTAGAAATCAGTAGAAACATTCTCAGTGACTAGTATTGGACACTGGATAGGCTGGTGTGCTACTTCAGCCTTTCAGAAGTCAAGATTAATGCTGATACTGAACTCTCTGTAGACTTACAGCTTTCAGCTGCTGTGATTGAAAGCTAATTTGGGGAATGAATATTGGATCTTTCCAATCTTCTGCTACCCCTACAAAATCAATTTTGTCATATGTGTTTTATAGAGCTTACTTGAGCCCAGTTCTTGTTGCGCCTCTGGAAAGCTGCTGTTGAAATTCATGGGGAGTTAAGCCAAAGGCTGGGTCTGATTTGCCAGTTTTTAGTAAATATGGTCTTATTTGGGGTTAATTCTAATAATGAATACTGGGGAAGAAATCTAGTTGTTTTCATTTCTGTCATCTTTCTTAGCCTCTGTGACATTTACCTTCTTAAAAAATAAATATAGGTAATTTAAAATAGAGGGTATAACTATAATCATGCTGCTGTTTTCTCAGTATTCACTGCCTTTGAAATCTCAGCCTTTTTTTTGTGGTGAAGCAGAATGTTCAGTGTTTGCCAGCCATCAGTGTTATGTATGGCCTTGTCTGCAATTCCATCACTGTGGTATGTGCTGGAAAGAGCTCTTCAAACGTGTGAAAGGAAATCCTTACCCTGAGGATAGAGACTGAATTACAAATCCAGATTTAGCTAGAACAGCAGAGAACATAAGAAATAGAACAACAGATGATGTTTATGATAAGGAAATTAAAAATGTTTATTTTTACAAGGAGAATATTGTTTCACATAGAAATGGAGCTGTATATGAGGACTGGAGTCTTTTTGCTAGAGGGCTCTAGATAAAACAGTAAATGTGATTCTTGCTCAAAGCAGCCTGAACTACAAAGTGCTTAATCATGCCAGATTTCTGTATGTGCAGAACTTTTCTCGATGCGACTAGACCCACTCAGTGTGGTGACATTATTTGCTCTGGGTGAAGTTAAATGCTTTATTGTCTGTATACAGGCAGTCTTTATCTGCAGTGATAAACTGAACAAACAGAGGAAGATAAACCAAACATGGAAACTGCCATGAATGTCCTGCTTAAACATCATGGTGACTAATAGTGCAGGTAGATTTATGCTGTTTAGAAGTCTGGGAATTTTATATTGTTTTCTAGGATACGGTAGAAAATGGCTGCCCATATTTTCTCTGAAGCGCAGTGAATGAATGATCTCAGTATTTCGAAGTTTTCCTTTCTGTCTTGATTTCTCTTTTATGTAGTGGAATGACAAGCAATGTCTTGCAAAATAGCAAGGTATCAAACAGTATTGATTTCATGCAATTGGAGTGACCTAGAAGCTGTTATTTCTCATTGAAAGTTTGGGTTGTTTTCCCCAGACAAATAAGCAGATTCAAACTCTAACAGTATTTCAGTTTGTTATTACATAATTATTAAAAAAGGCTTATTTTTTTGTTCCCTTGCTGAAAGGCTATAGAAATGTTCTATGATTTGATAAAGTAATCCCTTGAATTAGAACTACCACAAATCCTACATCTTCTATCTATAGCTTTTCATAGTTTGTTTTCCAATTAAATTTCTGACTAAGGATCCCCTCCATTTTTCATTCATGCCATTGAAACAGAATACTAGACTTACTGCAGTACTGATATTTTTTATTTTGTGATTTGAAGTAGGGAATGATGAACAAGTGCATCTAAACCAAGAGTAGATTATTCTAGTGCAAATTAATCTTTCCACTTCTCGTCGTGCATGAATATTTAAGTGCTGAATGTCCGAAAGAAAGAAGATTTCTAACTGAAATGGAACAAATACTTTCAAAATTCATCAGTGTGTCCCTCCTTATAGATCTGTAAGCTAAATAGCATATGAAAGTTCTGATAAAAATCTAAAATCAGAAAGCCTACCCCAGCTTTGCCACTTACTGATAATTTGTCAGGGGGAAATGATAAGGAAAAAAGGCCAACTCATCACATAGGCTTTCTTCTAGTGCAGCAAACGGGAGCTTGCTCACTCAACTTCCATTAGGGAGCTGAAATGTATAATTAATTGAAAGGAAGAAGTTATACATGAAATTTTGCAAAAGTAGACCCACGTTGACTTGAATTCTTTATATTCACAGAAAATATATTGTGTTGTCTTTTAGATGTGTCAGAAAAAGGCTGGTTTTCATATTACTTTCAGTCTCAGGGAAATTAACCTTTAGAATAAAATCCAATAAAAACATGAGGGGCATTGGGGTTTCATAATTTAAAAACAAAAAAAGAAATCTTTGAACTTCATCTTTCTTAATGATACTAATGCTGTTTGTTAGTAGTAGTCTTTATTTGGTGAAAAACCATGTAAAGATTCAACTTGCACAACTTCTTAGCATTCTGAATATAGTTTGTGTCTCCTGCACAACTGTGTGTGTTTTTCAGTAGTAGACTCATTACATGTTGGTCGGTCTGCAGTAGGAGCAGTTCAAATGACTTTCTGTAGCTTGTTTTGAAAGTAAAGCTTTATGAAACCTTTCCTTGCTGCCTTTTACAACAGGAATGCTCTGGCTGGCTTTGCTGATTAAGACTTTCAGGCTTTTCTGCAGTGGGAACTGTCTTGGGTGCGCAAAGATATGTGGGCCACATACTCAGTGATGACTTTACTGTTGCTGAACTTGCAGTCCTCTGCTATCTGCTATCAAAGGTTCATGTACAGTGATTCTTGCGTAAATTGAAATGAGTCGTTCTGTTTGTGGTAGAGTGCTGTACAGTATAAATAAGAGTAGTCAGTGACTCTTAGTTACTGTCACTGAGTCAATTACCTTGCATGCTTAGCAGACGAATATGTTTAATCACATCATATTCTGGAGTAGCGTAAACATAAGAAGCAGATACTGTCTGAAATTGTATTTATTGTACCATAACTGGCAAAGAACTGCATAAATGCTTCTTACCTTTTCAATGAAAGCAAACTTTATTATTTGCATATGTTTAATATATTTTAAATGTGTCACAGTACCTAGAGGAAATCTGGAGAGGGACTTATTACAAGGGCCTGTAGGGACAGGACAAGGGGGAATGGCTTTAACCTGACAGAGGGGAGATTAAGGTAAGCCATTAGGAAGAAATTCTTCCCTGAGAGGGTGGTGAGGCCCTGGCACAAAGTGGCCAGAGAAGCTATGGCTGCCCCATCTCTGGCGGAGTTCTAGGCCAGGTTGGATGGGGTTTGGAGGAGCCTGCTCTAGTGAAAGGTGTCCCTGCTCATGGCGGGGGGGTTGGAACTGGATGAGCTTTAAGGTCCCTTCCAACCATGAAGTCACTGTATGATTCTGTGATATCATAGTGTGTTGTGGCATTTGACATTAAAAGGCAGTATATGAAGTGAAACAGTGTGATATAAAAAAACAAGCATCCAATGCCTTTTTTCTGCCATAATAGAAAGTGCAAATAATGCATGTAATAAAATTCAGAATATAGCTTGTAACCATTAAAAATAAACAGTTTACACCAAGGTGTGAGGAATAATACTGTGAATAGCATTTATTCAACAAATTTAATATACATTGCAGTTTCAGTATGAAGTAATGCTCACTGAAAATTACTAATGTGCTGTCATTTTGCTGATTCCTGAAAGATAATTCATTATTCTGTCATCATATATTGGCCATAAAAGTAAGTGTATTTCGAGTATAATGCCATATTATGGAAATCAGGTTTGGTTTCCAAAGTCACTATTCCTTTAAAAAGGCAAAGTATGTCAACTATTTTGTGAGTAACTCCTCTGTCCCCAGTCCAACATCAAACCAATTGCTTAATTCCAATGAAGAAGCTGGGTTTTACCCAGCAAAATATTTATTGATATGCTGAGCTGTGAGCGTGTGCACGTTTCCGGAGATGTGAGGGTTTTGTACCTGCTTAGAGTGAATGAAGACACATTCGCTGTATGTATGTATGAATGTACTTCATTTCCTCTGATGAATTTAGGGTCTTTGCATGGGTTTCACAGCTGGGAAACATACCTAATCCAACTTCTTCATAACTTACTTAGATCATACACCTGAGAAAAGAGGAACCTTTATTAATCCTTGACCCAATAGAGGTTACACATAACACAAACACAATGGAGAAAGTAGTCGGCTCCCCCAGATTACACAGCTTGTTGAGTCAAAGGGGAAGAAGAAGCTTTCAGTTGATCCCCATAGGCTGCTTTTGGTGAAGGGCTGATGCCTGCCCAGCCACAGACTGCTCACCATTGCTTTCCCATGCTGGTCTGCATAGTACCACGTTTAGCTACAATCCAGCGTGTTTCCCCTTCCTCCTTTTGACTATTTATTCATTTGCTTGCTTGGAAAAGTTGGAAGGCAAATGTGAAACTAAGAGAATTAGGTCAAGAAACCAATGGGGTAATACTGTTTGCTGGTGTCTGCAGTATTGACTGAAAGTCTTGTCTCTTACTCATTGGCAATGGTTATATGGCAGGACATTGTACAGTATTTGTGTTTCCATCTCATGGCCTAGGTGTGACTGTTGTATCATGTGTCTCTAACTTTTGGCAGGCATGATGTGAAGAATGGTTTTTGCCTCTTCTTACCAAAAAAAAAAAAAAGCTAATGTTAGCACACAATTTTTCAAAACTTTTTAATGGATTTGTATGTGAAGACTTTCTGAAACCTCCTTGCAATTTATAATGAATGAATGAGTTTATCAAAGAAGGCCAAAATCTCATCTCATCTCAGTATTATAAATGTATATCATGTTACAAGTATTTTCTTATAATTGCGTGTAACAAAAATCTGTTTCAGTGCAATTTTTCTGCATAAGCAAAAAGTGTAAACCTCACAATGTCTGTTTTAGCCTTCCTACAGCTATAGTATGTAATCTTTTGTCAACAGTTGCATTGCTGAAGGACATTTTATTGATGGATTTATCAGCTCTTTCTCGCGTAATGATTTTGGAACGCTCACATTTGAACCTTACTTATTCCTGGAGCCACCAGAGGGTTCTTTTGCAAAGCTGGCTTTTGCACAGGGGCAGCTTCTTATCCTTTGTGTGCAGTCAGTCTCGGATATGCCAATTGCACAGAGGTGCTAGGATAGGGAGAGAAAGCAGTGTCTCTGCTATTGCGACAAGTGTGTAGAGCTCACTGTTCCAATCTCCTTCCATAATAGTCATGAAGAAATTCTGTTCTTTAATGGCCAGTTACCATTCTATTCACAAATTGAGACAGTTTGATTTTGGGAATGTGTGGGAATTCTTTTCACTGCAAGTATTTTTAGTAAGGGTGTTTTGCTTTGTTTTAATAGGATGTAACTGTTTCCTACCCTTAAAGTATCTTTTTCTATTGCTGAATATTCTTACCTGTAGTGCAAGGACAAAGCATCTATTGTAGATCTTTAACATTTTAAACAAATTAGATGTCATTGGCAGAGTGTTACACTAATTGTTACAATGAAAGGTGACCGCTTATGACATCAATGATCCCGTTGATACCAGAGCATTAAAATGTCCTGTGACCTGCAGATGTTAACACCTGTAGGAGCTGAATGAGCTGTAGAGTTGTCTAAGACTGAGGCAATGCTGCCGCCTAATGATGGGAGTATATAAAACGCAGTATAGCAAGGACTTGCTTGGCAAGCAGGCTGGGTTTGTGACTTAGTTTGAAGTCCATAAGTGAAATTAAAAACAAATTGGCCCATAGACTAGACTGTGTGATTTCGTGATGTGCCAGGAAATTTATATGGTTCAAACTTAAACACAAAAAAACCCTGTAATTAAGTCTGCAAAGTTTGTTTTCTGCATCGCAGTGCTTGCTATGAATATAAAGAGAATTATTCTCTAGGTTTTGTCTATATTGGTCAGTATTTTTGTTTGTTTGTTTCATGTATTTCCTAATACTCATTTTGCTGATTCCTGAAAGATAATTCATTATTCTGTCACCATATTTTGGCCGTAAAAGTAAGTGTGTTTCAAATATAATGCCATATTATGGAAACCAGGTTTGGTTTCCAAAGTCAGTAAACTATTTTGTGAGTAACTCCTCTGTTCCCAGTCCAACATCAAACCAATTGCTTAATTCCAGTGAAGAAGCTGGATTTTACCCTGCAAAATATTTATTGATATGCTGAGCTGTGAGCATGTGCAAGTTTCTAGAGATGTGAGGGTTTTGTACCTGCTTAGAGTGAATGAAGACACAACTGTACTTCATTTCCCCTGATGAATTTAAGGCCATTGCAAGGATTTCACAGCTGGGAAACTTGTATCTAATCCGATGTCTTCATAACTTAGATCATGCACCCGAGAAAAGAGGGACCTTTGTTAATCCTTGACTCAATAGAAGTTACACGTAACACAAACACAATGGAGAAAGTAATCGGCTCCCCCAGATTACACAGCTTGGTGAGTCAACGGGAAGATCATGAGGGGGGAGGAGAGGTGGCCATGAGGGGAGCTCGTGGGGGGCAGGCATGAGAGGAGCTCGTGAGGGGCAGGCGTGAGAGGAGCTCGTGAGGGGCAGGCGTGAGGGGAGGTCATGAAGG
>JANHGB010037031.1:0-10004 GCA_026283785.1 Coracopsis vasa | reverse complement strand
CTCCGCCCAGAAATGACATTCACACACCAGCCAGTTGTTTCATCATTCCTAGGAGTGAGCCTTTCTGCTCACATAGCAAAACCAGCACCATGGCAAGATTTCTGCTGGTAGTCACAAGCCATGAGCTGGGAAGATTTGCTAGGCAAAGACCTTTCTTGAATGGCCCCCTCTTAGCAGAGTTCTAACTCTTGTCTGGCTTCTCTGGCATGGGAGAGGAAGGAGATGGCAGACAAAACCATAGCTGTAGTGTGGCACTGTGAATCTGGAGCAATGAAAATCCATCTTCATACAGTTCTATTAAGAATGGATTTATTTGCAGAGGGCCAGCAAAAGTGCCTCTCTGCTGTGGAGTTATGCCAGTAACTCTCTTTTTAAGCCTTATGTCAAGACATTTTGTTCATTCACATGTTGGCAAGCTGGTTCCCAGTGGAAGCTGAGGACGTTACTGTATTCCTGCACTGTTACGATGTAACAGTGTCTTGACTTCTGAATCAGTGTGTGGTAATGGGCAGATCTTGACATCATCCCCCATGTTTGCAGTACCCACAGCTTCTACTTCATCCCTTATTTGGTGTTAGCTGATGTCACTGCTGACTTAACAGCTCACAGAAGTTAGGTCCACCAGCATCTTTGGCCCTTCAACTGGCTCAGAAACCAGTGAGAAGACAGTCCTACTGGCTACTTGAGTTTTATCCCTCCTGTGGCTATGCAGTTATTTATTCATGTGCATCAAAGCTTCCATCTTGCACTTGTGAATGTCAAATGGTGGGTTTGCAGTAGCTGTGGTGCCCACAAATTAAGTGAGACACAGTTTGCAGAACAAGGCTGTGTACATTAACAGAGGAGTGGGATATTGCAAGAGAGCAAACCAAACCAGACCACAAGCCTGTTAAGGCATGTTAGGCTTTTGCTCCCTTCAGCAATTTCATTGTCACCTTTCCTTTCTTTTATACCATTTCTATTATTCATTTGGAGTAAGGGTGGTCCAGTATTGGACCCATATTAGCTGGCTACTACATGGCCTCTAAGGTGATGCGTAATAGCAGAGGTAAAACTGAAAACATAAATACATCCACATTACTTCCATTGCTTAGGTGAAGGTAAAAGGATACCTGCTGCCAAACATTGAGCCACAGGCTAGGCCTAGAACTTGCCTTCCCTTCTTCTCAAAACATCCAGGGAATTCATTTCAGGCATATAAATCAGAGCCCTAGAGCAGCATTTGCGTTGTTGTTAACGCACGTAAATGCAAGGAGGCACAGAGCTGTATCTCGCTTTTCTTGAACCTGCTCTCACAACTGTGCTCCCAGAGACTCTTGCACAATTGCTGCAATTTGGCACACAGTGACGGACATTTTTGGCTGCTACACACACCTCCAGTGTTGCTGGCACACACAGATTATTCATATTCCTAGGGGTGAGGGATCTTTGGAAGTATTTGGGTGTGTTCAGCCGAAAGGGAAACAGTGTGAAACCTGCCAGTTACTCACAATAGGGAACAGCAGACCTGCGGCCACTGATATTGTATAAGACTGAAACTGCAGCTCCTGCTGATGTCAGCTGGCTCTGAGGAATGTGTGGCCACAGGGTCTCTAGTGGAAAGTCTGTCTTGCTTGGAAGTCCAGTTAGAGAGAGCATGTCCTTTGTGTACCCCATCCCAGTCAGTGGGAGACTGAACAGAACTGAAAACTGCTTCTCTGTTCCTACTGATTTGGAAGGTAGGAACTTGCTACAGATAGATAGCACTGGGAAAGAGTTTACTGGTTTAGTGCCTTGCCATAATTGTAGAAAACAAGGTGGTGCAGGTAGGGGCTACTCAGAGCGCAAGCTCCCTCTATGAAGGTGCACCACAGTTGCTGAATGGAATCACTGTTGTTACTGTTGTGCACAGGAGTCTAACCCTCCTTGATGTCCTCCCTACCAGCCACCTCCTCCGGTTTTTCATCTTTCCCTATCTTTTATTGCTATGTCAAAGTACTGATAGATCTCATTGGTACAGACGCATTTCTGAAGCTCAGCTGCCAGAAATTGTTATTTTCTCTCTTCTACAGTGATTAACTGTAATAGTCTTTATTAAAAAAAAAAAGAGTAGGCTGATGAGGCAGGTGTTGCACCCAAAAATCAGTCACACCATGAAAACATATTCATTTACTTACAGAAAAACATAATCTGGAGTAGCATTCATGAAAAAACAAACCTTCTAAATCACAGCTGGACAGAAATCTGTGATGTTTCTCTGGGTTCTTACTTAAACAGGTAATATAACCCAGAATTAAAATATCTCTGTTTGATCAGGCTCAGAGTGCAACACCCTTTTATATCCAGAGTTTCAAACTGCCAAGCTTATTGCTTCGGTTGTTGGGTGATATTTTGTCATTTGTCTGTGGAGTCTGAACAATTAAATATCATCTTGTTTGCACTCTTAGCAAAATTTTAAATATTTTCATAAAATTGTGAGAATGCCTTTATCTTACTTGGGATGTTTCAATTTGGGGGAAATTCAGCTTGTTAGAGCAAATGGGAGCAAGTTCCAGACTTCTCTTGAGTTGGGCACCCTAAAACTCATTCTTTAAAAGAATTACTCCCTCTGAAACACTTATCTCTTCAGCTGCCACCATGGCATCAAGTTAGCAAAGCCCTTTTCTTCTCCTTTCTCCCCAGAAAAACTGAACAGGATTTTCACCAAAGTTCTGCTCCCAAGGTAAATTCTTCGTGCTTTTCTGCAGGGATCTGCATTATTAGGTGTTGGCAGCTATATTTGCAGAAGAAGCTGACTGATGCAGATCCTGCTTGCTGAGAACCTTCCCTGCAGGTTACCAGCCATGCTTCAGGACATCTAAATATGATACGTTGCCATTTCTGAACTGCTGCAGTTTGCAATCCAGTTTACTTAAAGACCCTGAAATCAGCAATGGTACACCATATACACAGCATAAAGTTGCTGTTATCCAAGAGGTACTCTGTGAGCCACGATCGCTTGTTCAGAAGAAAGACAGGAGGGCAGCACACTCTCTCCTTACATTCAGGCATCCCAGTTTATCCTGCCTTCATGCTGCTGGCTTTGTCACTCAACAGTACTGCTAACATGCCATGTAAATACAAGCGCCAGTTACAGGAAGAAGCATTCATAGTTCTACTTCCTTGCTTTGTTTCTTTAGGATACCATAACCAATACCAATAGCTTTTACCTTCTGTTTGTCATGCTAAAATATTTCCAGGAGCTGATTGTGGCATGCCTAGTCTGCTGAGATTTTGCGTGCTTTAAAGGGTTATGCAGACTTGGAAGGGAAAATCTGCTCAGATATTTGATGGCCTCCCTCTAGTGGCTGTTACTGGGGAATAAAAGTAGGGCTGTGAGGAAGTGAACCCCAAGGTTAAGTATGTGCTTTAACCATTGTATGAAGATGAAAGAAAGTCAGCTTGAGAAGAAGGCTTATGCCATGTCCAAATATGACACAGAATTACTGACTTATTGCCAAAGTTCAGTTACTGCTTTTTCAGTCCTGAAAATACCTATCTTGCTACTTCCTTTCCTGCCTTCCATCTCTCCCTGCATCCTTACACATGACGATCTAAGGACACTGGTGAGCCAAAATCTGCATGTAGAGAGTTTTTTAATTTTCCCCAGTTCTGTTAGTTGGCCAAGTAAGAGAAATGTGCAAGCCCCCATGTTTCAGACAGAGAGAAGGGCTCCTGTGTCTGAAAGCCCATCTGATTTCTCTAACCACACCCACTGATCTAGCAAAAGGTGCTGTTTTCTCTTAAAAACCTCATCCCCACAGATATATAAAGAACAAGTAAGATATGGGAAGTGCAGCATCTTTATTCCATTGCCAGTACTTTTCTGACAGTTCTCTGCAATAAATATCAGTATCTTTGACAAAATGGTATCTATATGTATAGCCAGCAGTTGTGTTCCTGCTTTTAAGACCTTGTTGGCTGTGACTTATTACCCTTTTGCTTACCAAATGTGCACACTTGTCTTTTAGACAGGAAAAATGCTGGGGATGCATGACTCTGATTATATTTTTATAGAAAAAGGTATTAATGACAGTGTAGCAAGACAAAAGTTTGAGCTGGAAAACAGCCCGTTAAAAATGGCAAAAGTTCAAAGCTCCTCTGGCTGCAAGAGGACCTTTGCCCTGGCGTCTCTTTTTGTATCTCTTGCACTTCAGCTTCTGGGCATTAAGTGGAAGGTGAGCTTTGCAGGCAGTGTGAGATAAGCTGACCTGAGCTACATGTGCAGAATATACTAAAGAAACCTGTCTCTTGACTTTATGCTTCTGACACAGCAAAAATAAAGACTGCTGCAGCTATTCTCTTGACCACTTTTGTTGATGTTGTAGCTTGGGGTGTCACTAGCTAAAAATACCAACTGTGTTCCACCTGAACCTCACTCTGGGACAAGGTTCTCTGCCGATGTCTCAGCTCCAGGCACTCCACAGTCAAGGGGTATGTTTTAAGCTCAAACTTATTTGCAAACATACAGGTGGAGTTAAAAAGCCACTTGAGGTCACCTGTTCCATATACACAAATGCCTCTGACATAATGGCCTGACAAAAGAAAAAGGAAAAAAGCAATGTCAGAATCAAAATCCAAATAATTTTGAAAAGTTTTATCTGCAAAGCCACTATAAATGATCTCCTATGCAACAAACATGCTGAAAGGTCTATTGGATGTGCAGTGGGAGTAAGTGTGAGCAATGGGATGAAATGAAGAAAGTTACTTCAGAATAAATAATGAGCAAAATAAGGAGATAGATCAGAAAAGAATCATTACTAATTCAGACTCTTTTACAGACAAGGCTAAGACACAGCAAAGGGGAATTTCCTTCTGTCAGTGAGGAGAAACTGATACTTTTACTCATACTAGATTTTCCACTAGTGGTTCTGAGTAGTATTGGTGTAATTTCACTGATTTCAATGTAGTTATGCCCATGTGAAACTGCTATAACTGAATCTGACTGAAGTTCTAAAAATTTTTCTCCTCAATAACTATGTTATGGATTAAGAATTCTTGAAATAAGATTTGCATTGTTAGCAAATTTTAGTATTGTTAGCAGTTTGGTATTCCCTTTCTTGTTCCATTTGGATATATCAGAAGTAGTAGTAGCAGTGTGCAATGTACAAACCAGTGGCTGAAAATTTAATTGTGCTATACCACAGATTACCTATTGTCAATGTCATGTCATAAAGCACATGACTTAGGAAAACTCAAAGCTCAACCATAATCATCAGCCAGCAGCTCCTTAGATTCCTTGTCAGCTGTGGCTCTAGCAAGAATCAGTACCCAGCTAAGAGCTGGGATTTGTCCAGGTTCACACGGGACATCTGCTCTGCACACTGCTGCTGGCTCTAGCGCATCTGGGTCCCAGTGTGGGACATGCATATGGACTATTCCCACCCACCTATGAGAAAATTCCCCCAAGGTCTTCAAGAAAATAGTCACCTAACTCATGTGAGCTTTAAGCACTGCCAAATATCCCTGTTTCCAAGGCTGATATTTTCTATAAAATTCCTGATGAAGAAGAAAATGTTCCAGCTTTCTCACTGTTTACATAGCTGCTATCATTCACATATGGGCTATGAAGGAGGTGACTTCTTTTTAAGGTCTTCTCTTCAATGAAGTACTGTCTAAAGACTGTCTCACATTATGGTTAGAGGCTGTAGGAGTACAAGAACAAAAGTTGAGTGATTTTCCCTATGCGAACAGGAAGAAGTGATGGAGAAAAATGTACACATTACCATGACAACCTCCATGTGCCTCTTCCATATCACTCCACTTCACCGCTTTCAAGTCACCTTCCCATGATGCGTTGGGCATGGAGCCTGGGACACCTACAATTAGTTAACAGAATATCAAGTAATTAGTCCTTTTAGCATCTGTGTGTTCAGGCTTATGTCCACTCTCTGCAACCTTTCTCCACAGAACTAGGATGAAATACTTAGGAATATGCATCAGCACATGCCTGGCTGCTAACCTTTTTGTCAAGCTTCTTCACAGAAAGCAGCTTTCGTGATATAAATGAGATGTCAGCCCAAGAGACCTAAACACTTCACTTCAGAAATAAAATTCCACTTTTGCAACAGCCTCAGTAGGATACTGCATGTGTGCACAATCACTCACGTAACCTTGACCTTCCCAACCAGCAGTGCCCTCCAGGTGCTGTTGAGCAGTAGGCTACCGACACATAATAGCTTCACATGAATATAGGCTCTGTGTAGCACTGCTCAGCAATGAGTAAAACATCCCTGAATTATCAATACTGTTTCTAGCACAAATCCAAAACATAGACCTATCCTAGCTACTATGAAGAAATTTAACTTTTTTCCAGCCAAAACCAGCATACGCTATATACCGAAAAGACAACCATTTTCATTACAATGAGATGAGAACAAAACCTCTTAGAGCTTGTATGAAATGCATGATAGCACTGGTTTGGAGTTGTGGGACATGTGCAAAGACAAGGATCCTTAGCCCTTCAAATATGATTTTAGCTAAAATAAACATTTAACATTTTAATCTCCAGTTCTGACCTCTCTCTTTAAGGCTAATTATCCCATCTTCCTGATTTTATAACTTCATTTAAAACATGGATTAATATAGGCTATTTATTTTGCTGGTTAACCACAATCCTAAACGGGGTGATTTGCCAGCAGTTCTGTAAAGCACATTTTCAGCTGGTGACTGCAGTACATGCAAGAAGCCCTCGGCACTGAAATGGTAGCTGAGAGTGTCTCATCATCCTAACCCTGGGGTTTTCTAAAAAATAAAGGTAAAAGCAAAGCAAGGTTTTGTAGATATTTTGTGCTATTTCTATTCCTTTCCTAGATGGCAACAAGTACAGTACCTCCACAGTTACCATAACCCAACTACTATTTTGCTTGTGAGCTTGAAGAGTAGCACAGTGAAGGACAAATGAGACCATGAAGGCACTGTATAATGTCAGGAGACATTGGGATCTTTTTGAGAAATTGGATAGGAGAAATGTTGAGTGTCAGAGGGTTTTTTTCTGTTTGCTTGCTTTGCTCTGTGCTTTTAAGAACAGCTTGTTCTTGATAAGTAAGGATGGTTGTTTGCAATTACCAAGTCACAACTTCTATAGCAGATGCAAAAAGACCGCGTGATCTAACAGCAGAACCACCATAGCACTTTACCATAAACAGAGATATATGGCAGCTATAACCAGAACTTACTACTTTATTTCTCCCTCTCTGTATATCGGGCTGCTATCAAATAAAATAACATGCCAAAAAGTGTGGGTTTGTCCTGGGGAAAATTTGGAAAATGTTATTTTTCTGTAGAAAGCATTAAGCTAAACATAACACTTCATAAAAGACAAAAAGAGGAAGTGATAGTAGGGGAGAGACACTTTAAATGGCCTGGGATGTGCATTACCATCCTCAATTAAAAACCTGTTCATAACAGATGGCAGTAAATGTGGTGTGCGGAAAGACTCGGAAAATGCTGACACAGTGGAGAAGCAGCAAGATGACTGACAAAACAGGAATGACCCCAGGACACCCATAGAAACACTGGAAGGCACTGCCTTCCAGGAACACAAAATTACTGACTTCACATTATTCACCATCTCCCAAATCAAGCAATCTAGGCATTTTTGTAAGTTAATTCCAGAGTGGGGGAAAGTACAGCTCAGCACTGAAGAAAAAAATGGATTTACCACATTTTCTTTAAAATATTTGTTCGAGCAACTGACTTCAGATTCAAAAACTGTTCTGGGGTCCTGTTTGTATAAATAGTTTGTCTGAGAAGTGGTGGTGATGTGGAAGTTAATATAAACTTTAGCATGAGTTGCTCACTCTCCTTTTATTCGGCTCTCATTTCCCACCCTGTATTGGTTAGTACAGTTTTGTTCTTGTCCCTGGAAACAGGGAAAGAGGAAAAGCCTCTTCATGGGCAGCCGTACTGAGCACTGTCCTAGAAACGAGTTTGCCACCACCAAGTTTTAGAAATAGCCACCAGCAGAACTGCACTGCTTGGGTATAAAGACAGCCATGAGTCACTAGAAAGACAGGCCAGCTCCTCCAGAGCCTTTAGTTTCATGTCTTCCCTTTTTAGTGGAAGCTGGGAAGCAGAAAAAACACTGGAGCTCTTCACAGAACAAAAGCAACACAACCTGTTTCTCTAAGTTCTTTCTGGGTTTTTTTGCCATTGCAATTCCAGTGAGAGCTGATCTGCATATGCTGGCTCCAAGAGGCAGCCCACTTCCTTTCCTCCTTGCACTGCTACCATATATTATGAAGACAAACGTAAGTAGCTTACACAAAACGAGCCACTGCATCGGAATTTCTGTAGCACACACTGAACATAAACTGACATTGGGCTGGGAATATTGCAGCATAAAAGGCTGCCTGATTTGCCTTGACCTTCCAAGTCCTCTCCCTGTGATTACAGGATCAAATCAACACGTCAGTTAAAACCTAGCTGCCAACAGGCTAGTCTCCACCAGTCCCCTGAAGCAGCCTTTGCTTCCTCATTGGCATTTCTCTCTAGCAAAGGGGACAACTTCTTTACACTTCTGTGCCCCCAAGTTATTCAAGCTTTTCTCCTGCACTTTGTAAGCTGGTGCACAGGAGTTTCAGATATCTGCTTGAAATGCTGTACATACCACCCTTGGGAATATTATTCTGCAAGACCTGATTGAAATCAATCATAACTTTTGCTGGGTTTTGGGGCCATGTGTTTATGTTTGGGAAATATGCAGAGCCATATATGGTGGGCCATGTATAAGTGAGCAAGCGCATACCCTCAGCTCTATAAGTGAAGTTGTGCAGCCCACCAGTGTACACAGGCACCTGGAAATTCACAACCCTCCTTGGTGGCTTTTGGAAAAGCAAGATGGTATAAGGAAGTGCAGGTGGGACTAGTGGGCCAAAGAATGTGTAAGCCAAGGGGATGCCACGCTGCACCCCTGGGCCTTCATGGGGCACAGCAGATGCTGCTAAGCAGGAAGGCATGCAGCAGCATCCTTGAATCCATCACACTGCAGTGCCCACCACTCCTGGGATGCCCCTTACCCAGTCACGGGTGCTAATCTTCCAGGAGACAGCCAAGTGGATGAATGTCCAGGACATCAAACTCAAGGAGGCAAAGTGTGCCTTCCTCACTTGCCACTAGCACTGCAAACATAGGCTCTCATCTGCTGGGTAGTTTTTCCACATGAAACAATAGGACTGGTGAAAAACCTGCTGGTGGGCACCACCAAGAGCCACAGCTGGAAACAGCTCTATGGAGAGATGAGCCATGGTGGCCATCACAGAAGAGCTGACACTACGTAATGGCCAAGTGGCAGCAAGTGCAGGGTGGAAGGTGGCAGGGTGGGGACTTCCGTCCACTCCCCAGAGCTAATGTCCTACCTGGGATCCTGTTGAGCGTCACCCAGAAGTGCTCATCAGGGCTGTAGGTGTCCTCGGACCACGCCAGCAGATCGATGGCACGCTGGTCCTGCAGCACAAACTCCGTGAAAGGATGAGTGATGGCCACATATGCAGGGCCAAAGTAAATGGTCAGGTCATGGGGAGGGGGTGCCTTGCGTAACAGGGGAAAGACCTGCTCCAAGGCATTGCATCTGGCCCCCTCTGTGTGCACATATCTGGTGCGGGAGGTGATGTGTGGGGGTGGCAGCACCCCGGGGGTGACATTCTTGCCCCCAAGGCCCTTCAACAGCCGAACAATCTCCCGGTTGGTCTTCAAGGGGAAGTCCTGGCCACAGGTGTTGAGCAGGTAGCGCCAGGGCACGGCTGAGGCCAGCAGGTCTCTCATGCAGTGGAGGTCAGCCCGCAGGCGGGAGATGCCGCCATAGACCACCCGCTCCGTCCGGGAGGCGAGGAAGGCATTGGGGAAGCAGCCCAGCAGGCGCCGCACCGACCGATGGAATTGGGTCGGTGCCTTGGCATCCACGTGGATGCAGTAGATGTTCTGGGGCATGTACACTGCCCTGAAGAGCCGCTCAAAGGTCTCAAACTCCTTGTGCAGGGTCATAA
>JANHGB010037028.1:0-14485 GCA_026283785.1 Coracopsis vasa | reverse complement strand
ATTCTCTTCCCTTGTTATTTCCTTTATCATTATTATTATTGGTGGTAGCAGTAGTGGTTTGTGTTATACCTTAGTTAGTGGACTGTTCTTATCTCAACCCGTGGGAGTTACATTCTTTTCGATTCTCCTGCCCATCCCTCCGGGAGCGGGGAGAAGGAAAGAAAGGGGGGAGTGGGAGAGCGAGCTGCATGGCTGGGCTTAAAGCACGACACACATGGAGATTAGTAAAAAGATAATTTGAATTTTAAACCAATTTCTTCATATTTCTTCAGAGTCTAAATTTCTAAGTGACGTTGCCAACATTTTAGTATTATTATTTTATGTTCAGGCTCATATGTTTTTTCCCTAACTGCCAATTAAAATAAAAATATGGTTCCATGCAGACAATGAACAGCAATACAGCAGAAGATGTGGCAAAAGAAATTCTATTCCAAGTACTGCTCTAATAAAAACTGAAATCTGATTATCTGATTGCCCAGTTGTAAAATTAGACATAGCACAGATCTTCTGTAACATATTTCTCTTTTGTTTGTATTCAGTATCAAAATCCCACAGGTCTTGTGAAGTTTTAATCAAAAGTTCATTTCTTAAACTTTATCATGTACCCAAAACAAAGAACTTCTTGTAGCAGGTACACAAATATGTATACTAGAAGTTATTTAAAGTGTGGAGCTTATATTGCTTCCAGTGGCTAGTACCGTAGTTCCTGATCTTTGCCTAGAATATTTAGGTTTTAAAACCATATAACAAAAAATAAAGATTAGATTTATTTATATTTTTATATATATATATCCCTCTAGCAATCTGAAAAAAAAAAAAAAAGAAGGCAAAATAGGAATCTGGTGATTCAGAACCCCTCTGTTCCAGATCACTCATAAATCCAGGAAATGTCAGCATGTTATCATTGTTACTGCCAGTTCTTCAGTGGCTTGTAATGCCGTGATCCTTTTTTGCAAAGGCAGTAATGAAGTAAAAGATTTTTCTTGCAGTCTTCTGTGTTTATTTAAGATCCTAATTTTGTGGTCAGTTTAATCTGGTATTGCTGTCAAAGGAAGCCTCTTACCTCCTTGCATTGCCTACTCCTTTATGCCATCAAAGGGCTATTACATCATTCCACACTAGAAAAACTGGTCTTTTTGAAAACTAATCATACTTCTTAAATTGTAAATGAACAGAGAAGAAAGGAAGGAGTAGAAAAGGATAGGACCACCTTTTCTAGTAACCGTGCTCTAAGCCAGTTCAAAGTGTTTGTGAAACTACTACACATGAGTAAAGCTGCACAACAGTTTGAGCAAATTCAGGTTGCTGTCGTCATGACTCTTCCATCTCTATGTTCCCACACGTTTCTCGCTCTCTGCTTTGGCATTGGCGCTGGTGCTTTCGTGATGTTACTCTAAGCCAGACCACGGAACTCAACTGATTGCAGACTAATCAAAAACCAAATAAATCTAATAAGAAGTTGATGAGTTTGTCTGTAGACTGGCCACTGAGCCATGGAACTTCATCATCTTTGGGCAGCCTCATTACTCCCTGGTTTCTCCTCATAGCAAGAGTCAAAAAAGCAAAATGAGAGCTTTGAGTAACCTAGTCAAGACAGCCAGACTGGACCATTTAAGTTCTTCACTGAAGTCTTCCTACTTCAGTCTCTTTTTTAGCTGGTTCTTGGTTATCTACAGCTTCCTTCAGAGAAACATCCTTGTCAGGATGGAAATCGAGATACAGAATGAAAGGATGGGCAGGACATTACTGTTCTTTATAAGCATGCTGCAGTCTTGTCTGTGAAGCTCTTACTCCTGTTGCCGTGAAAAGTGTTGTTACACTAACATTATACTGGATTTTTTTTTTTTTTTCTTTCTTATTTCATTATTTTGTAAAAAGCATCATAGCAAATAAAATAATGTATTTTTAGTCAGGGAGTGTGGTTATCTCTGATCCGAATGAAAAGGCTAAAGCACAAGCGTTAACTGCAACTGTTCTATATATTATTGTAAAACAAAGTTCCTACAAAAAAAAATTATTATGAAGAGCACAAACCAGTAGATGATTACTCAGAAATAATAATATATGAAGCTCTGTAATAAAACAAGAGAAAGAAACCCCCAAATCTTGCATCTCATGCCTATCAGGGAAGAGAAGTGACTGCAGTGGAGTTGCAAAAGCATCTCACCTATAGTTTGAAGTATTTTTCTCCTAATGAAAATAGACATGTCAAAGTGGTTTTGCTATCAATCGTTAACTCATATTTCTTTTTCAAGCCTATCTTGACACCTGTCATTCACCAGGGAACATATGTATTGTAAGAAACATGTTTATCAAGCCATATGCTAAAACATGATGGGGTTTTTGCCCTTCCTGTTTTAATCAAAGGACTGATGCAGAACATCACTGATTTCATTCTCTAAATTTGTTCCTCAGTGTTTCTTCTTCTCATGTCAGCTTTGTTTACCTCAACAGGCTCTTTTCTCTGTCACAAGTTTATTCCCTGCTGTGCTTAAAAGCAGCAAATGTGTTTTCTTCCAGACCTTGTTTTTCCTAGACTAAACAAGCCAAATACTGGCTTTGAGACTCTGAACTCTTCCTGAAGTTTCAGCCGAATTTGAAGTAAATCAGCAAAGGGCTAATGTGTTTTAGTTGCATTGGAATTTCACTGTCAGTGCTTTTGTGGGAACCTGAAATTGAAAGCAAGCCTTGGCTATTAAGAATTCAAGACCAAAATTGGAAATTAACCTTGTTTTGCATAGTGGTGATTCTAATAACATGTCTACATGTGTCCACCCCATTGAACTTGTTAGTTGAGGTCTGGCATTGCTTTGCTGCTTCCAGCTTCTGTATAGGAATAACCATGCACGAACAACTCTGAGTATACCCCAGCAAACTCCAGGCTCTTTGCTGAGATGGGCTCAAAGTCTGATGGTTTCTGTGTCTTAGTAGGAAATCCACCCGGCATGCCACAAGAAGGATTTGCATCCCAAAATACGTTCAAGGCAGGAGGAACTGGGGCATGCTTCTGCCAATGTAGGGCTGATTTCAAGAGGACTTCTCCAATGTCAGACACAGATCAGCACGTCTTTTGCAAAAAGCAGATGCCTTGCAAAAGCACTGTATAAACATGGTTGCTGGTGAGCAGCTGCAGAAATACGTCTGAGAGTTCTACAATCTTTGCGTTTTATTGACATAGCCATGTAGCTCTGTAAGCTCCAATCGTAGAGTAACAGTACTTGGACCGGTTTTCTGTGAACTGATATAACTAGAAGTGAGTTAATAAATATTCCACAATAAATAAGTATTAAACAGTAATAGAAATACCAATTTTCTGTTACACTCTGTTCCCAAGCTTCACTTAATGCTCTCCATAGTTAATTGTGCTGTGCTGTTGAGATACTTCACTGCAAAATAACTTCTGATTTTTCAGAATGCTTGTTTTCGTCTGAAGTTACATGGTTTACAGAAATACATAGTAACCTTATTACATTTTAATAGAAACACTTCATTTGGTTCAGGAATAAAAATTCTAGACGTTTTAGATTTCTAAACAATATTGAAGAAAAGATATTGTAAGATGGAGAGAGAAAAGTGGATGCTCATGTTAGCAGTGCTTAAGTGGGTTATAAAACAAAATTTATGCTTTAGAGTGTAAAATTAAGTCTTGTTCCAGCCCCAGAGCAATGCAGTCTGAGTGGGGATCTGTGGGGACGGCTTGTCCTGATTTGTTACAATCAAAATAACTGGTTATGCCAACCATAGACAGTTCTATTTATCTTCTTCTTTCTCTGAAGCAGGCAGTTGTAGGGGTATACCACGTTCTGCCCTTCTGCCTTCTCCCCCTACCACCTTTCCCAGGGACTTCTGCCTTCTTGGTGGCTAATAGTTCTGAAAAGAAGCAACACTTCTTGCAGAGTCCTTTCCCATGAGAAAATACTGGGCTGCTGTGCACAGGATTTCCAGAGTAAATGGCATCTATCCAGCTATCTAAACTAGGCTGAACGTCTACAAAAAAAAAAAAAAAGCCCAATTCATTTGCCCATCCTGTTTTCTCTTATTTTCAGTTTGATTCAATAAACTCTTGAAATCTTTCAGGCTCATCTGTACCAATATTTCTGTTTACACAGTCCTCAAAACTCTTTCAAAATGCATATTTCACATTTTTGTTACAGTATTGTTGTTGATGTTACCACAGTAAAAGACGACAACTTTCCACTCATTCCTATAAGCAGATTCTTATTGTGCAAATTCTTAAACTGAGGTGCAGACAGGTAAGAGAAAGTGACAAAGCAGAAGCCAGGAGTCATTATCTTAAGAAAGAAATAGAATTTAGAAGACTGGCTCAATCTTAAGAATATTTCCAAATTAAAACTTCTTATGACTAGGTAGGTAGTTGGTGTGCTTTTCTGTCCTTCTGAATGTCCTTAATGCAATTCAAATGGCTTGAGAGATTTTGTGCATCTTGTGAGAGAGTGGCTTCAGTCCAACTTTTATTTAATCTAACATATAGTTCACTGATGGTTAGTATTTCCACAGTTTGTGTAAGATGTGTAGATGTTTGTGGATTTAACCTTCTCGGTTAGTTCTTTCCAGTAGAGTTTCAGGTACTTAAATAATGTGCTTTGTGAGATGCTGCACATGCCAAAATAATACTGTTCTTTAGTCTTCAGAGATACTTACCAACACGGAGGTGGGTTTCATGGCAGTGACACCAATGCTTTTGCTTAATGATTTCACCTAAATTTGAAAGGTCCATCACCTTTGTTAGACATCCACAACACACTTCTGCATTTTATTTATTCATAGTTACACACTTCATGTTATCCAGGTTGCACTTGTATCCACTGTTGTTACTTTTTCATGTAGTTAAAGGGACTGTCATTAGGTTCTGAGATTGCTTACCCAAATCTTTCTCCCCTCTGCCTTACTGCATTTCAAGGAATCATAGAATACCGGGTTGGAAGGGATCTCAAGAATCATCTGGTCCAACCTTTCTTGACAAAAGTACAGTCTAGAGAAGATGTCCCAGCACCCTGTCCAGCTGAATCTTAAAAGTGTCCAATACTGGGGAATGCACCACTTCGCTGGGGAGATTATTCCAGTGGCTAATTGTTCTCATTGTGAAAAATTTTCATCTTCTGTCCAACTGGAATCACCCCTGGGCTAAGTTGTGCCCATTACCCCTTTTCCATGTGACTCCTCTTAAAAAGGGACTCTCCATTTTCTTTATGCCATCCTTTAAATACTGGAACAAAGTTGTTATCTTCAATGCAGCTCTTACAATATAAACAGGATGATAATACTTGTTATGTTTACAGAGCCTTATATTTTGCCAAAGCAAAGCCCTGGTAGGTGGGAGTGGCCTGTGTTTTAGTGCTGGAGCAGTGTGCTCCAGAAGACTGCTTTGTTTATTGAGACTTTTTTATACCAAGAATCTCATAAAAGCACTTTATTTAACAATTTTTTGTTGTTTGTTTTAGGATCAGGATCCAGGCTGTCAATGAAATAGGAGCTGGACCATTTAGCCACTTTATTAAAGCAAAAACTAGGCCGTTACCACCCTCACCTCCTCGGTTAGAGTGTGCAGCGGCAGGTCCTCAAAGCCTGAAGCTGAAATGGGGAGACAGCAGCTCCAAGCTTCATGCTACCGATGATATGGTCTATATCTTGCAGATAGAAGACAGAAATAAAAGGTAAGAGAGATGAATCTTTTCCTTGTGTTAATGAAAATGAATTCTGGTTCATTGTGATACAGTTGTGATTCACAATAAGAAAAATGTTGTTTTCCAGACTACTCCATACCTACTAATATATACAGACTATTGTCTTAACAGGGATTCTGTGCCTGTAGTCTAACTGAGCAAATTATGTAACAAAGCTGTTGCTATAGAACAACATAAAGCTGTACTGTTGAAATTTTAGCAAAACCCTGCTCCCCCACCGATAAAAGTTAATACCAATTTTCATGGTCATAGTACTTTACCCTTTGTAATATGTAAAACAAAGATATTACACTCAACATGCTGTGTGTATTAATAAATCAAACAGTTACAAAATCAGAGGTCTAGGAAAGGCAAAACTGAGCAGAGCAAAATTTTTGGGCAACACAATGGTCAGAATTTTAAAGCTCTAATATTTTTGAGCATTAGGAAATATGAGCTTGGCATCAGCTTGGTAGCTACACAGTAATTATGAAATAAGGATGCAGAAGAGCTCATCCACCATGTTTCATTTCCCTAAAAATTTCTTCAAAGGCATGAAAGCTTTCAATGTGCAAGAAACACAAAAATGAACATGAATCAGTCAGTGCTAAGCAAAAAGTATTTTCCCATGCAAACTTTGTATGGGAAAGATTTGTAATGTAGCTCCAAAGTTGTGATGAGATATATCAATAAAAAAAGGGAATGAAAGAAAGACAATATGTGAATATTGCCTAATGGTCTGAGCTCTTTAATGAGTAAATATCATAGATGGCTCATAATTTACTAAGAAAGAGTCTTAACTAGTTTAATTAAGTAAAATAACTGATGTATCAAGTAGGTAATCCTTAGAGACTCTGAGAACAGCACATAATTTGGTGTGAATTAGCATGATTCCTTTAATTTAAATAGAGCTGTGCTGAGTTTATGCCAACTGAAGATCTGGCCCAAAAGCTCTAATTGTAAGTAACAAATCCATGAATAATGCCTAAATACATCCCCTGTGTCTCAGCTATACTGATGCAGAGAGTCTGCATGCCCCTCTGTATTAATACCGAGAGGTGTCCAATGAATATAAATGCCCATTTCAAAGTCTGACTGGTAAAAACAGTTTCTTCAGAGTGCAATGATGCTTGGCAGGAGCCCATCACCTGCAGCAGCATGTGATCAAGTCAGCTCTAAAGAAACATCCAGCAGGCTTCTTTTGTTTGCTTTCATGTAGCACTGCAGGTAGGATGGTGAAGAACTATAAATTGTTTTAAACCTGTTTTGATGTTGCAGGAAACAGTAAGTTTCCTTGTAAGAATCAAACGTTTTATGTTATCTGGCAGTAGATAAGAAAACCTCTTTCTCCTTTGCTCTTGCATAGGGCTTTAACATAACCCTTTGCACAAACTTTTCCCATTGCAAATAGTCTCTTAAGAGCTGTTTTTTAGGAGGAATTTGAGCTTTTTACTCTGCTAGGTCTTCTTAGCTTTAAATTTGGCTTAGACACCACATCAGCTGTCACAGATGCAGAGAAGCTACTCATCTACATTGCACTGTGTCCTCCTTCTTGAATGGAGTCCTTGCATGAAATGGCTTCCTTTGGTGGTTGGGTTTATAACAATTAGTTCAAATAATACCTGAAATGAGCCATAGCCCTGAGCCCTCCAGCTGATGAAACATGCATCCTCATGGGCACAGCAGAGTAGAATTGGTGTGCTGCTGTCTGTGACAGGTGCTGTGTTTGCGAACAGTTGGAGTTGGCAGTAAGTTCTATTTATTCTGTTCCCTGTCTGACAGTCCCTTTTAGCTCCCCATTGTGTGCACCAATCACAATAAGAGATGCTCCTAAAAGTTTACAGCGGCAAAGTTCTGTACATTCAGGAGAGCTGTCATTCCTCATGAACGGAGAATGACAGCCCACACATGAATTGGTAGAAAAAGCAGTTAGTTACAGAGTTAGGAGTCTTCTCTTAGATCATTCCCATAAAATAAGACCCGTCATCTCTGACGGGTTACTCACATGTATGCTTGTGAAAAATATTGGAATATGGTTCTTTGAAACTAGCCTCTAACTAGTTGTGCCGTGCTTTAACAAGCTAATGCAGGTAAACTGTGGACATCTAATAGAGTAATTAAATAGAATAGACTATTTCAGTTGAAAGGGACCTACAGTGATGATCTAGATGATCTAGGCCAACTGCCTGACTAATTCAGTGGGACCAGAAGTTAAGGGTATTGTTCAAATGCCTCTTAAACATTGACAGGCTTGGGGCATCAACTACCTCTGTAGGAAGCCAGTCTCTGGTGAAAAAATTACACTGAATAAATGATCTAGAAGGATGTTTTGGAGTCTTTCATGGTTTGAAAGGGTTATGGGAATGTTCCATGGTGTCCCTTCCCTCTGTTGAGAGATGAGATAGAACCTGACTCAGAGGAAGAAGATGTGGCATAAACATGTATAACTCAAAATTGACCTCTGTCCACATTCTTCTTTCAGAAGATATTGTTACTGTATTCCCTGAGATATTTGAAATCGCTTTTAACACCCTTATGGTGAAGTCCCTCAACTCATTATTACAATTTTCCCTTCTTCAGTAAATCTGAGTATGCAGTTTGCTTACTGTAAGATTTCTTACTGATGATGCTTAATATAGGAATTAGCTTTAAAATGCTGTTGAAGCATTTTCACAAACAGCAATATAAAGCTGAGCAAATTCTTTAAAAGAAAAAAAAAAAGCAAAAAAGAAAATCATCAGTAAGTCGAGTTCTGACCCTGATAGCTTTAATGGCCCTTTTGTAAAGATCGAGCTCTGGGTTTATGCAGTGATAGTCAGCCAGTGCTCTTGAATGTGTCCTGGTCATTAAGAATTGTTTTTAACTTTTCCATGCTGTAATGAGGTATAACAGGCCAGTAGTTGGAGACTAAATGCTTCATCGATTGCAAGACCTGTGAAACAAAATACTTGGAAATCTCCTGACACTGATTAATGTAGGGGCTTGAAAAGGTGTGAACATCAGAAATGTACCTGCTTTAGCTCTCCTTTGCTGTTCAGTGGGTGACATTTAGGAAGATCAAATTAGCTTCTCTTGTCCTTTCAATTATGTGTAGCATTAAATGGAAATGAAGAAAAGCCTGTTTCTAGAAAGCACAGTACATGGGAACGTTAGCTGACAGTAGTTGACCTTTATGTAGAGAGGACTATAAAATTTCTTTCTTTTTTAAATAAGCTATCAGTTGTGACTTTATTTCCTAACTCTAGTAATGTCAAAAAAATCATGTTAATCAAATTGCACTATTTTCCAGAATACTGTGGATTTTTCCTCTCCAAGTGAAACAAATGAACCTAATTGTAGTAGTGCTTTTGATTTATTTTTTTTCCTGTATCAATAATTAGTCTTTAGTTGTTACTACAACTAATTATACCTCTTTAGTGTCTTAAAATGCTTACACTATCCAGTCTCAAAGAGAGTATTAGCAAGTACATTATTAGTGGGTCATTTACCAGTTGTGTTTCTTTTAGATGAATATATGTTGCAGCTAAGATGAATTCTGTGATTTTTGTGTGTATACAGAATCCAAATAAAAATTATGTTTAAGGGAGAATCATTGGTAAGGTTGGCTAAGAAGCAACCTAAACCTGTTCTTTAGTGATACCAATGAATGAATTGACAATTCTGAAGCTCACTTTTTTAAGTGAATTGTATGAGATGGTGTTTACTGGCATACTAAAATATAATTGCTTTTGTTATGGATATTTATTAAATAAATGAGGTTTTGCCCAGCGATAGGAGGTGATCAGTAGCAGCTCCCTTTCATAACTTATGAAGCATTATTTATGTGGGTATTAAGCTGCTGGAAAATACTTTGCTAAACTGTATGTGCTTGCCATTTAATATAAATGAAAAATCAATCACAAAATAGAACTTCACTATTAATATTGGTACAGTCATTGTGCACACACTGTTTTTCTGGTTAGCATAAGAATGTCCCAAAGGCCATAGCCATTCTTCAGTGTAGTCCTGGAAGCTTTAGTGACTCCAAGGAAGGAATAACGTTTGTTTTTCTATTTGGCGAATTTTACCTCAACTTGAATATTTATTTCAAGAGGCGTTACCCCTCATATTCCTCATCTCAGGTGTGCATGTTACTGTGATGCAGTCAGCAGAGGTCATCTGAGCTGTAAGCTATATGGACTCTTAGTTGCCTTTCGGTGGCTGAGGTTGTCTTTCCTTGCTCATATATGGTAGGTTGTGAAAGGAGCCTGTAGAGCCTGAGTATGAACAGAGGGACATGCATGTTCTTCCCTGTATCCAAGGGAGAAGTATTATCCCATCTGTTTCAGTGCTTGTAAACCCAGATGTTGCTGATGCTCCTGGTAGTGCTCTCTTTTTCAATTGTGCGGAAAGCTATTTCACTGTTTAGGGAAAGCGTATAAGAAAGGGAGAAAAGTATATTCTAAAAATCTGTGCCAGTATTTTCCAAGGTGAGAGGAACCAAATAGCACTTATCAGGAGGTGGTTTCCAAGGAAAATAAAAACATGTTTTGAACAGTAAACAGTAAAGCCAGTGCAGAGAATATAGATAAGCTCTCTTTTTCTGCAGAAAGGTTAAGTTTTTTGGAGCTCCTAGCTCTTCCAGTGATTCTCCCACTCCTCTGTTATCTTCACCCAGTGGTGCTGGAAACCTTTTCTCCCCAGGCATGCTGAAGTTACATATAGCAGAAGAAACTGTTTTCCCTTCCTTCCAGCAGTTTCTGTGACCTAGTTACTCCTTGAAGAAGCATAACAAATGGCAGAGAACACACAAATGAAATGGAGGCTGGCTGTCCCAGTGTCCAATGCCATTTCCCTGGCTGTATAAGTGGAATATCACATATGATGGTTTGATCTAAGCAGCAGTCTTTGCAGAATGATTAAACAGTTTCTATGTGTTAGAAAGTAGTCACATGTGTAAGCCTCAGTATGTATGTTCTGCACTGACATGAAGTAAGGTAGAGCAGAAACACAGAGAGATAAATTGCTAAACGTGCTGTCTTTGCCTGATGACTAGCATAATCATTATCTAGTTACTACAAGTTTCAAGCAGTCTAATTAAAAATTGTTTACACTAATGATTTGATCAAGAAAATTTACACCCATTTTAACAGCGATTACAGATATGTATCAGGTTTACTGGCTTGTGAAATTCTATTAAAATATAAAATTAGATACATTAACACATCTTTGAAAAAAACTGCAGAAAAAAATCATTTTCGTATTGGGTAAAACAGTGATGAAAAGCAGTTAAGAATGAGCACCAAGACATATAGTATGCTGCAACTTACTCTGCAAGCCTGGCTAAATAGTAAGTTGATATTTTGAAAAGTCTATTAGGTAGTCTGTTTCATATTGTTTGTTGCATTCTGTAGATGAGTGTTGCTAGTAACAGTAATGATATTAAGAGCATTCTGATTAGATACTTGGGGCTTTGCAGTAAGGGCTGTGCAAATGAAAAGAGGAAGAACTGTTCAAAGTTCAAAAGCTTAACTTGTTAATGCATTTCAGCTTTGTTCCTACAAACATGAGTAAACCAACATTTTTAGTAGATACAAGTTAACTGTGTACACATCATCTTTTGAGGCAAAGTGAAATGTGAGCAAACCATGTTAAATGTTGGAGATGAGATGTTTCAGCTCTTAGGAATCTCGTGAGACACAGAATTAGATGCTATTCCATAAGTATTTTCAAAGAATCCCTGATTTGGTGGGAAATTTAATAATTAACTACATAGAAACACAGTGGACCAGTTTTCTCTTGTATTTTGATCAGTGTACACTGCAGGTACTTCAGACCTCATGGATGTAACTGGATGTTCTAGGTGACAGATCAGAAATAACAGCAGCATCTAAACCAAATACTGTCGCTGTAATGAAAGCTCTTTTATGAACATCTGTGATAACCGCATAAGAAAAGTAATGCCTTAGTCAGAGTAATTACTGTTTAGCATCTAAAGTGGTAATGGAGTTCAGCTTACAGCAGCCAGGATCATGTTAGCCAGTTTTCTAAGAGCACATCTCTAGGTTCCAACTTCATTTTGCTGAAGTTGGTGAACTAGCAGCAATGCTTGGCTTCCTTAACAAGCTTTGCTGAAACATATCACCTGAACTGTCATGTCGGTGAATGGTTGTGAAGATGAGGTGCTGAATGACTTCATTTTAAGGTTCATAGACACTGTTAGTTGCTGCCATGCTGGGAAAGGGGATTGTAATGCTGCAGACAGAAGATAAAAATGTATCTGTACTGTAAAAGCATTACTTTCCCACAATTGAACTGTTTTGTTCTCTTCTGGTTTTAGCTTTGTTAAGCCCACGCATATGTATATCTACTGTTAATAATTAACATGTTCACAAATTGTGTAGTTGAGGCCCTCACTGACATAGTTTAGGGTGGCCTTGGCAGTGCTGGGATAAAGGTTGGACTTAACGATCTTAAAGGTCTTTTCCAACCTCATTGATTCTATGATTCTATGTTACCATTGCAAGCCATGGTATTGGTAGGTGCCTAATCATCTAGTTCGTACTGACTACATAGTTTCAACAGGCCATTGGATGCTCTCCCTAATTTCTCCCAGATCTTTCATTCAAATGCTGTTAATTCACATTAAGTTGTGCTCAGTATTGTCCTTCCTATCTGTTCCTTGGCCTCTGATGGAGTTGCACACAGGGATCATCTGTCAGGCACTTTTCTGACCTGTCTTCCATTCCTCCTGAATGTGCCTAGGAGTTTCTTACAAGAAAGTAATTTTTCTTGTTGTGGGGAGCTTCTTTAGGTTAAGGCATCTCCATTTTCAGTAATTTCAGACATCTAACAAGTGACTATTTGTGGTAAATACAGATTATGTGCTCAAATTCAGCAACAGATGAAAGATGATCTAGTAGAAGCAAGTTAAAAATCAGCTTTTGGCCTGAAGATGTGCTAGGTAATTAGGCAAAGAAAACCATACTCTTCCCATCTGACTGTTATCTCTATTCTCTTCCTGCCTTTTTCTGCTCTCCACTAAGTTTTGATTTTCTAAGTATAAAGAAGTAAAAGTTGCCGCCTTCAGTGGCTCCCGTTTTTGTTGTTGTTATTATGATGCCTATAAACAAAAATGATGTTGACAGTGCATTGTGGAGGTTGGTTTCTAAACATAATATGAACAAGCATACTTTAATAAGTTTTCCAAAAGGTGTCTTCTAGAAAAGAGATCTTCAGATCAGAAGGACCAAGGCATCCTGTCTGTTTTGTCCACAACTCATGTTAGGACTGGAAGTCAGGATTAGGGGAGGTTATGGGAGCACAAAATTCTTTGGTACCCCCTTTCCAGATATTTGCCTTCCCTGAGCACCTACCTGCAAGAAGAGATGCCAGAGAGTAGCTTGGAAAGGTGCCCCAAAGCTGAAAAGATTGGGTCAGCTTGGTAGTGGTTATAGGGGCACCAATGGATGTGGGAGTGGGGTAAGTTTTTCTCTTTGAGCTGAACATTTTAAAATACAGAAGAAATGGAAAAAAGAATGTGTGTTGACTTTGCTCGTAATTATATGGGTTTGTTTTGAAGTTTTGTTTTCCTTGGTGCCACTTTGTAGTATAGGGAGCTGCTGGTGGGGAAAGAAAATCAAGTAAATCAGTGAGTGTTTGATAATGTTCTTTAAACAAAATAGAGGAGTAGTCTAAGGAAGTAGGTAGGAGCTGTAATTGTGCGCATAAGAGAGGTGTTGCAATAATTATATTAAAAGAGCTGTTGGTCTGTGAAATGCGTGTACTTCAGTTTCCAATTATGCGGTTGCCTTTGTATGCTGAAATGAAGCCTCAGGTTGCCGGGTCAGACCAGTGCTATATTAATAATTTCGCTGCAGCCAAGACTGTGGCAGATGACCATGTTTTTCTGGGAGGCAGTAACAGAATCATTAAGATGTCCATTCCCGCCTTTGTACTTTGGCTCGAAATTGCTGTCTTATTTAATGCTGTGTGGTAGATTTTCTTTCAAATTTAATTTTTGTAAGGACAAACGGGTTACTAAAATATAAATAAAACCCAGGAGTTTGAAAGGGAACCTGCCGATAAAAATGTGCTGAGAACTAATGAGCAGGGGTAGAGCGAGTACATTCATATTCCTTTGCTCGACTGGAAGTTACTAAAGTGGAGGAAACAAAACAGCTGCAACATGTAAAACATTTCCAAGAAGATCTTCACGGAGAATAGAAAGGTATTGATGAAAAGCTAACAGCAATGGTGTCTCCCAAACAATCGTTCTAGCACATTGTGTTCTCTCTCCTCCACAGTGTGTAGGTAAATGAATAATCCGTGACTGACATGAGAATGTCTGGGAAGAATGAGATGAGGGGAAGTAGCCTCTGGAGAATGTCTTCATCCATGGAGAAAGTTGCTTTCTTTTCAGTTTCTGCTGATAATTTAGTGGAGAGGAGATCAGCACTGCAACAGGTTAAATTTGAACAATACACTGTTACTTGTGCATGGTGCAAACTTTAAAAAAATCATAATACAATTACATTGGGAATGCCATTAACCCACAGAGGTAATAATTTTTTCAAAGACAGGGTACCAGTTTAAGATGTGCAGCCTACTGTCTGTTAATATCAACAGGGCACACCTCTGAGAATGGAAAATTTCTTGGTGCTTATTTAGCACACTTTTACGATTTACCCGAAAGCAGGTGGAGATTAGAGAATGAACACATCTTGGCTGAGACACACTTGAGCATAGAATCATAGAATCATAGAATAGTTAGGGTTGGAAAGGACCTTAAGATCATCTAGTTACACCCCCCCTGCTATGGG
>JANHGB010037027.1:0-10273 GCA_026283785.1 Coracopsis vasa | reverse complement strand
TTGTATTCTCTTCCCTTGTTATTTCCCTTATCATTATTATTATTGGTGGTAGCAGTAGTGGTTTTGTGTTATACCTTTGTTACTGGACTGTTCTTATCTCAACCCATGGGAGTTACATTCTTTCCATTCTCCTCCCTATCCCTCTGGGAGCAGGAGGAGAAGTGGGTGGAGAGTAAGTGAGCAGCTGCTTGGTTCTGGGTTGCAGACTGAGCTTAAACCACAACGATGTGCTATGCTTTCTTATAACATTCTTTCCAGATAAGGCCCCTCAAATTACTTCTGTGGAGGGCTACCTTGCCCTCCAAAGAGCAGACAGCTGCTGAGTTAATAGATGCTCTGCTAATAGGGTGGAATTTTCACATGCATAGTTGTAGGATTTCATAAGTTTTCTAGGGAAAGTGGAGTTTCTTATAAGTTAAGTATGTTTTTTGTAAGTCTGTCTGTTGATCTTATCTGGAGTGGCTGACGTCTTAACAACTCCAGTAATCTCAGTAAACACACCTATTTCTGAAAAGCACATCATGTAGCTATAGCACCCTGATCTTGTAATAGCACAAAGTTAGCAACACAGGAATTCTCTATCTGATATTCAGCAACACATTATATTTTTCACCTGTATGTTCTTGCACTGGAACAAATAATCCAGAAAAGTTGTGTAGTTTCCATCCTAGGAGATTTTTCAAGACATGACTAGATAAAGCACCAAGCAACTTCAGAACTCAAAGCTGGCCCTGCTTTGAGCAGAAGCTTGAAAGGGTGATTTTCTGAGGTCTTTTCCAGTCTCATTTTAACTATGATCCTATGTAAGGTTGTGCACTTTAGATTTTGAAGCAAGTTTTGCTGGTGCTTGTGCAGATGTTGTAAGTAGAAGATAAAATCTTCTAATGCTGAACCTATCAACAGGTCATCTGACTTTATGTGTAATTTTATTCTGACAGAAAATGTTTGCTAACATGGCCCTTTATTTATGTTTCCAATTGACTGGCTTTGATCAGGTTGGATGGCATAAACTCAAAGCAAATTTTGCAATGGATATTTTGTCTGTACAAGCATACACAAACAGTGTACTATAGGCATTTGCTAGCTGCTTCAAGATATCATTTGCGTATTGAGTTGTGCAAATGATCATCTGACTTGCATGAAACAGCTCCTTGGTTCTCTTATTAGATAGCAGAGACCTAAAAATGAAAGGCTGCCAGATTGATTCCAAGCTCCTTGTGCTTCTGCTAAGAGAGATGGAGAAATAAACTGGGAATTGTCACAATAAAAAAAAAGGAAAAAAAACCCCAAACCTCCATCCCCCTTCCTTTCTGTTTTTCTGAGTAAAGTAGCCCATATGAAATGTACTGTCTGGAGGATCAATTCCTCCAATGCAGTAGACACATACATGTCAGAGCTCTTAGCTACTTACTATGCTCTGTGTGCTGTATCCTTCTGTCTGTCTGTCTGAGTCAATTAGCCCAGCTGAAATGTGCTGTCTGGAGCATCTCTTCCTCCAGTGCAGAAAATGCATACATGTCAGAGCTCTTAGTTACTTACTATGCTCTATAGCCTATATCCTTCTGTCACAATGTGCTTTTCTACATAAACAGGCTGTATGGTGCTTCAGCTGTGCAGTTACACTTGGATTCAGGAGTTGCTATGCCTACCTTTTCACTTGATCAACTTGACATTTGGTCTTGAGACTTGTGAGCATGAGTCATGAGTTTTCTTAGTTTCAAAACCCTTTTTCATGTCTTGCAAGATCAAGCTATCGACTGGGACTGCTGCTGAGAAGGAAATTATTCTAATAGAAATATTTTAAAACAGTTTAACATCAACTCCTAGCCTTCTGAAAAGCATGCTGATGATGTGTTCCTTGTCAAAGTAATAGGATTTTATTCTGATACCAGTTATGCAGGATGGTGAGTACCCTTTATGGGAGAGAGAAGTGGGAATGATTGGATATTGGGAGGGGTGATGAGTCAGCTGATACGACATGGATGAGGGACAGAGATGGAAAGTTCTGCACCAAGGGGAATGAAGCAGGGTGTGTATGAGAGAGAGAGTGAGGGTTCAGGACTCTTTCTGGATCTCGATTAAAAAAAGGCCCAACAACAAATGGCTTAATAAAATAGGGTTTGTTTGGTTTTTTTTAGTAAGATAGAATACAAAAAGGATTACAGATATTGCATGTAATATCTTACGTTCCTTCAGATGCTGGGAACCCAATGCTTGTGCAACATTGATGGATGTAGTTTTCACAGTATGTTGCAGGAATATCCATCTGGGATTTGTCTCTCTCACCTCCTCTCCGTCTGCCTTCCCACCCTGCCCAGAGCAGAACATTTGTGATGTTGGTCAGTGTTATACTTCTCTCAACAGTTCCTCTCAAAAGGACAGACAATAAGCACAAACTGACTTACAGGAAGTTTCATTTAAACACAGTAAAATATATATTTAGTGTGAGTGCAGACAAATGCTGTTACAGCTTGTATAGAGGGGCTGTTGCGTCTCCATGTTTGGAGATACTTGAAACTTCTTTGATTCTATCTAACCTGCACTGGTTGAGCCTGCTTTGAGGAGTGGGGTTGAATTGGATCATCTCGAGACGTCCCACCTCAATTCACTAATTCTCTGAACTAGAGTAATAGATGATTTGCAGATTTTGAAATTTAAGTCATTATTAAGACAGTTTCTAGATAGAAACAAGATCTTTTACTACTCCCGCTAGTATGTGATGCAGAACGTTAAAAATGAAAAAAATGTAGGATGTGCCTGAACCAAATTATTCAGAAGCTGAGAAATGTAAATTATGTGACTTCCTTAGCAAACTTTTTTTAACATGTTCATGAAAAGTGATATCTAAAAGTTTCCCTGGTATCCTTACGCAATTTTTTTAACTCTTTAATCAGCATTACTCATTTAATCAGGCAACTATTCTAATCACACACTGAACACAATATCACCTATCTCCCTGTGGTGATAGATTTTGATCCAAAAAAAGACATGGTTAAAGATTAAGTTTTATTATTTTCATCTTTACAACTAGTAAATAATGAAATTGTAGTTACTATTAACTTTGAAGTGGTAGATTTGAAATACTTCAGTGTTTTTAAGCTACAGAAAAAAATCTTCATAGCAATTTCTGTATTCAGAACACATCTCCAGGTAACTGTGCCTGCAGCTGTGATTACTCAGCAGTTATTTAAAAGAGGCTTCAGGTATCACAAGTTGGATCCCTAGATAATGCACTTTCAATGTCCAATTCTGAAGATTTCTGCTTAAGTATTTTGCCCTTCCTCATATACTAACTTTGTGGCAGAGGCAGAGACAGAAACCAATTTCCCAAGCTTACATTTATCTTCCTTAACCTTCTAAGTCTTTTCTTTTTAGGCCGTCTCCCTTATTCTCTGCGTAACGCTCAACTTCCTTATCAAATGAGGCAAGGACGCAGGTGTCTCTGATACAGAGCCTTAATTCAACCCAGTGTACTGGACAGATGTACCCTGTGTAGTAAAAGGCACATGCTGTCTTTTGGAACTGTGACCACTGAATAAAGAGATCACCAAAAAGTGCACAGTCTGAGAGCTAAATTATATTTGTGCTAATGACCCTGTTTTCCTGGGCTATGATAACAACACTGGCCATATTTCTTTCCAGCACCGTGCATGTGTATGGACAAATCCCCTGTGCCTCTCGACATTTAAAACCAGCATGAAAGGGAAAAATCATATAGCAACAAATGGAGTTCATTTCCCTGAAATCAGCAAGGGTTTTAAATATTTTACTTTCACCTTTTAAGCTAATATATGACTGCAGCCGTAACACTTTTCCATATGAAGCAACTGCTAGACGGGGAGAAACTGTGCTTTTTGCTATGAAATTTCAGTGATTTGTTGATCACAGATAAATGTCAAGACACCATCTCCTGAGCAGCATTGCAGTAGTAGCTACATACAACTTTTTTCATGACCTCAGCCCGACTTATACAGTTTAGTTCTTCTCTTATCCTTGTCATTTCCTGTAGCTAGTGTTCTTAGACCTGAGCAAATTCCAGTACAGTTTAATGTTTGCAACTGAGTGCTCTGAAACTGTCCTAATTTCTACTATCTGGGAAAATTTGACATGGAGTTCAGGATGGTGAGAACTTCATCCAAATACATAGAATTCTTTTCCTCCTACTTTTAGACTGATAACGCTGGTCAATCACGTTCTACAGGTCTAAATTAACAGTCCTCTAGTGGCTCTCAAGGCTCTCAGGTGGGTCTTCAAGGAGTGATTTTTCCTAGGATATCAGTTAAGTGCTCAATAGAGAAGGAGAAAAGAAAGACAAAAACAAATGTGGAGGAGCTGTGCTAACTCCCATGATGTATCTCTGTGTAAATTCCACTTACACTGAAAGAAAGATTGCTGAAAAAAACATGCCAAAATAACCCCCACGTAAGATGAGGACCCTAGCAGGCAAATTCCATGTATATTTATAAGAACAACTTGTGATGATAGTTAGATTTTCCAAGGTTTTCTGAGGGGGAATAAAAGACTCATTGCACACAGAATGCAAGCAAAAAGAACTGCAGTGCTCAGTTATTTTGTTCTCCCTGCTGTACAGGAGCAGTATTTATTTTAAATCCCACTTGACTAGATCACACTTCCAAACTGAAAATATCTTTATTACTTGCTGCATGTGTGACACAATCACTATTTACAGTTTCAGCTTAAAAGCGTTCCTTTGACTTCACCAGTGATTTACGTATTCTTAACAGTGTTGTCAAAATCTTCAGTCTAGATATATAAACTGGTAATGAATTTTTTTTAAGAAGTTTATTTCATCTAAGTTGTATTGCCAGCATTTGCTTATTCTTTCAAGAATTCTATGGGCCAGAATCACATCTGAGTAATGAAGTTCTATATTAATTTGTTTAGTTTTAAAATAAAATTACTCAGTCGTCCTTAAAGATTATAGAGAACTGGTGGGCTTGTTTCTGACAAATCAATTTCATAAGAATGAAGTGAGTCCTTGCTAAACTAGCAACAAGACTAGCAGCAATAGGAAAGTACTGTTTGAAAGCACCAAAGCTGAGTTCCTGTCTGCAGTCAGCAGGAATAAGACTGGAATAGTTTTCTGTTGCTGAGGAAGAACAAGAGCCTTCAATAACCAAGTAATTTTGACTAGAGGCAGAAAATATAGAATCACAGCCTATTTGGGTTGGAAGAGACCTTAAAGATCATCTAATTCCAACCCCCATGCCACGGGCAGGGACACCTTCCACTAAATCAGGTTGCTCAAAGCCCTGTCCACCCTGGCCTTGAACTTTTCCCAGGGATGAGGCAGTCACAGCTTCTCTGGGCAACCTGTTACAGTGTCTCACCACCCTCACAGTAAACTTATTCTTTATATCTAATTTAAATTTACCCTCTTCTATTTTAAAGCCACTGCTCCTTGTCCTGTCACTACATGCCCTTGTAAAAAGTCCCTTTCCAGATTTCCTGTAGTCACCCTTTAGGAAAGTTACTTTAATGTCTCCCAGTATCCTTTTCTCCAGGCTGAACAAACCCAACTCTCTCAGCCTGTCATCATAAGAGGTGTGCTCCAGCCCTCTGATCATCTTCGTGGCTCTCCTCTGGACTAGCTTCAACATGCCTACGTCCTTCTTTTGCTGGGGCCCCAGAGCTGAATGTAATACTCCAGGTGGGGTCTCAAGAGAGTGGAGTAGAGGGGGAGAATCACTTCCCTTGACCTGCTGATACAATTTGATATGCCCAAGTTCTACGGTACCTTTTACGATTAAAAGTTTGTTGCAAATGGTCTCCTATTTGCTACTTTTGAGCTCACTGCCAGCGACCTCCAGGAATGCACTCTAGGTTTTTTTTTTGCAAGAGTGTATTCCACCCAGCAATAATGATGCTCCAGATTGAAGTAATTGTAAGAAAAGGAAGTGTCATCAGTCAAAAGTCTCACTGTCTTGAGCTAACCTTGAGCTTTGATGTTTTTTTGCAGAGGCCATTCTCCTTCACCGTCTTTTGCTTCAAGGCCCTTACTTATCTTTGCTGAAAGGTCTTTTTAAAGGCAAGATCCTTCATTTATACATGGAAAAGATAGATATAGTGAGAGTGAAGAATAATTTCTGTGAAGGTGAAGATTTTCAGGAATGTTTAAATGACTCAGAAACCACAACCCTAACTAAAAATGACACAAGGGTCTTTGAAAATACCCACCTATTCTTTATTTCTTTCTTTCTTTCTTTCCCCTGAAAATAGAGGAATTTCTGCCATAGGTTGTATACAGCCAAGAATAGTAATGAGTGGTTCCATGTTTCTTGAAGATGAAGGATTCATCTGCTGAAATGTGAAATAATTGAAGTGTATTTCATATTTCATATATATTTCATGCATATGAAAAATACTAAATTTCATTTAACACGTTACATTTTGCTGCTGAAGTTCTAAATTTGCCTAAACAATCAGCATATAATTGAACAGAAACAGCTTGAAGTGAATATTTCATTACAAGGAATTTTTTCCTCAACTGTACTCAATAAACCAAAAATTACTCTGAGATGCTTGTAAAACTAAAACAAATTTGGTCTTTTATACTCTTGTTGTTTTGCAGCTCTAGTACAAACATTTACTCCAGGCAACAGTTTCAACTAGCTACAGTTGTCAACTAGCTCATATCTCAAGTTTAAACGCACCACCTCACCAGTCTAAATAAATTACAAGCATTTAAAAACTACTTTTGTTATGTTACTGTTTTGTCTTATAAATGTTTATAAGTCTATCATAAACATAAGAAAAATAGCAGCAGTACCCCCTGAGCAAGCACTTTGAGTGCTGTTGTGTTACATAGTAGTTAGTTATAAACAAACACATTCATTTCCAGAAATTACTTAGAAGAGTAATGCTCTTTCCTGTTACTTTTGTTTTGTTTTGTTTTGTTTTCTCTGTCTTAGAACAAAACACAAATCACTTAAATTGCATGGATTTTTATATAGAACCTCTGAGAAAGAAAAAGGTTTCACTTCCATCCCTGGTAACAAAATACGTATCATCACATTCCCCTTATAAAATCCTGGATCACAGAAATCAACATGGAAGACAAATGTTATCATCTCCACTACAAGGTAGCACTTCTTGAATAGATATTTGAGAGGAGTAGAAGTAACAGCACGGGAGGACTTCTTATATTCCATATAAACAGGGATATTTTTATATCAGTTAATTCTCATATTAAATATTGAAATAGGTGGCAGAAAGTATTGACATAAATAGTCTTATGGGAAAAAGTTATTTCCCTCTGTTATACAAAGTATGAAGAGAATAACCCATGTGTTTGAATAAGATTAATTTTGAATAAATTTTCAGTTTTGTTTAAGGAAAGCTTTTTTCAGTCTTACATTAATTGAACTGTTAGTAGTATGAATCCCTTTTGATAATATTTAACTTTATATAAATCTCAATAATTTTAGTTCCATATCTTGGCTTTTATGGTTCCTTTTTTGTTTAAGGAAAGCTTTTTTCAGTCTTATACTAATTGTACTGTCAGTAGTACAAAGCCCTTCTGGTAATATTTAACAATATTTATGTAATTCTCAATAAATTCAGTTCCATATCAGCTTTTTCTTCAAACTATCAGTTAAGCTATATTAGTCAAGTGTTTCAATAACTTCAGGGATCTGTTGCTTATGGTAAATCTATTGGCATAAAAGGGGATCTGTCTTATGTTTCTAATCTCATTTACACATATTTGCTCTTCCCACATTCTTCCTTTCCATTCTGTCCAATACAGATGATTTCCACTTTCATTTCAAAGGGAATGGGAAAAGGGCAGACCTTGAAAACAAGGTTGGAAACTAGTTAGCAGCTATTTTCACAGGATCTTTTTCCAGCTTTTTGTGAACACTCTTCTCTAGCTAACAGAAAACAAGGATTGTTCGTAAGACAGGTTTATGAAAACAAATCATACAAAAATTCATTAGGGTCCTATAAGGACATCATAATAAAGGAAATTTTCATATAATTTGTCTTTCACAAGAGGATCAATTGTGTAAAAGGCTGCCAACAACTCAAGGAAATAAGGTGCCTCTTCACTTAGAACAGGACAAGTACTAATGGGTTATATTACTGAAGCGTGGGACATTTAGGATACTTCATAGGATATGGAAGTTAAACTTCTGAAATTTTCTTCAATTAAGGTTTTCTGTATTTTGGGGTTTTTTTTTTTAGCTGTTATTTATTTCAGAAGACACTTTTTAAGTGAGTTTGTCAGGAAAAGCAGAGTGGTCCTTCTTTCATGAAAGGAGTAGGGGACTGAGTGGATGGATGTCATCAGCTGTTTTTCAAGTGGTCATGTTGTAGTTGACAGTATGAAGTTTTGCAAAAGAAACTCAAAAGTTTCTTGTGTGCAATGAACACAACTAGAAGTCTATTAAGTGTAGTATATAGTTGTATGACACCTAAACATCCCACCTATTACAATTCTAGCCTTTCTAATGTAAACAGAACCTTAAACATTACTAGTTTTGGCATCACAGCAGTGCTGTGGAAAAGTCCAGTGACAACACGGGAGGCAGGGGAAATAACCTCATAGACCCACTTAAAATAATCATGTCGAGACATAAAAAGATTCTTGAAATGTATCTCTGAAGAAGAGACAACAGAAAATTTGAGATTAAACTTGATGCTCTGTGTGCTTCCACAGTTCATTACAGCAGCATGAGATCAGTGCAGGCACAAGTGGGAGCAGTACAGCTCCTGCAGTGTGATACGCCAACCAGGATGCCACAGGCCACCCCTCAGCACAGATTATCTGGCCAAGGAACACACCAAACAGGTGCTTACCCATTACTAGGTATCCACCAGCAAGCTAGCTTGGATCCTCTTTCATCACTGTGAATGTTGTGTTCTCATGTTCTCAGTTTCACAGTAAGTCAAAAGAAAATAGTGCTCTGTGCTCTGGCTCTGCACAGGCAGCTGCTACAGGTTTAGAAGTCTGCATTAATTCATGAACCTCCTAATTACATACAAAAGAGTAAAAAACCCCAGTCACCATTAGGTGTGGTACAAAGAGATCAAATCAAGTATTAAATGGAAAAACTATAAGGTATGTAACTGTGTAGGCAGAACAGAATGAGATATAGAGTCTTTGACCTCTGCATTTCTGCTAAAAATCTACGTGCAGTTTTATAGTCAGTCAGTTATAAAAAGTATCGTGCCATTTGACACATTTCTCTATGCCAAACTTCTAAAGGAAATCTATTCATGAATATATTTAAAGCACCGTCTATATGCCTTGACACTTCAAATCAAAACACCAGACAAATCTAATGATTTTATTTCTAGTGATTTAAAAAAAAGTGTAAGTCCTACCTGACTCTTCTGTGTCATCTTTCCACTGGCAAATCTCTCAGGAGTCATTTCTAAACCACAGTCTTCAAACCCTGATGGAGTTTCATAACCTGATGTGTCAGCTTCTCGCCCTGAGACCAATTTATTTTTGGTGATTCCTCTAGCATTGTCCATCCGACCTTGATTCATTGTTCTTCAGGCTCTGGGCTGTTTGTATTTCCCCTGAGGGCATGCACTTTTAAGACGCAAAAATAAAGCCAGTAACTAACAGTCACAATATCCATACTACAACACAAAAGATGCATGTATCACTTCTGCAGACTCAAACAGCCTTAAGTTGATTTGCTCTTTTGTCCATAACAGAACAGCTGTGTAGTTCTGCACAGCTGAAATCCATCTAAAATTGTATACAGAGCCAATTTTACAGGGCAGTCATCCAATGTGCAAGTGTGAGACCTCCATACATTAATTTCTCTTTTCCTCCTAGACGTAACATTGTCTTTGAGCCCATCTCTATAATTAGGTGGCTGCATCCAGGATGCAGTACTCAGTAGCAGTCACAGTCCAAAGACAGCCCATGTACATATGCAGGTTTTGGTTACAGTATCAGCTAAACCAGCTGAATACTTCTTGACTGAATTTCAAATATTAACCTCCTTTTTACACCAATGAATTATTACCATGCTCTATACATTCAAAATAAGGAAAATCAAGACAAAGGGGAAAAAAGATTTGCTTGTTGCAGTGTGTGGACAGCCATAGAATCATAGAATAATTAGGGTTGGAAAGGACCTTAAGATCATCTAGTTCCAACCCCCCCGCCATGGGCAGGGACACAACCCACTAAACCATGTCACCCAAGGCTCTGACCAACCTGGCCTTGAACACCACCAGGGATGGAGCATTCACAACTTCCCTGGGCAACCCATTCCAGTGCCTCACCACC
>JANHGB010037023.1:0-20794 GCA_026283785.1 Coracopsis vasa | reverse complement strand
GCCCTCATGGGAGCGGGGAGAAAGAGAAATCCATACTGCATTTAAATCGATTTATGAATGCTTGGGGATGATAAAATTGCTTGCCTTCCAGCCTCTGATTTGTCTGGATGACGTGTGCCTCCTTTGGTTGTTCATTGCTCTCCATGAAACCAGAAGTATCCCCTGCAGGTTAAGCTTTGAGCTAGAGATTTCAGAAGGAAAAGGCAAGTCATTGATATGGGGCTGCTCAGTTTTGTGAGGTACAGAGCCAGAACTCACCCAGCCCTTTATTTTGGAGGCTTCTTCCTACTCAAGGTCTGACAGACTTCAGCCATTACCTCTGGAAAAAAACATGGCCCTCACCTTTCTCAGTTACTTCCTACCATACAAATGCCTTCATTGTTCAGAACAAGCAGATTTCCATATGCCATTGCTCCTCCAGTGGGGCTAAAATGGTAGACTTTGGGTTCTTAAAGAAGAAAACACGGGGACACAAGGGGCAGAGTTATTTAAACAGCATGGGGTTCTCAGCAAGTAAATTGCCTTTAAGGACAGTAATTTCATGCTGGCATACACTTGAGAGGTTTAAAAATCCAGGCCACTAATCCTCAGCAACATCCTTTCGGTAAACAATAAAGACATTAGCTTATTTGTCAGCGAGAGCAGGAATCTGACAATAGGGCTATCAAAATGCGAACCTGTCAGTCTCGTTGCAGCAAATAACACAGGAGAATGGAATCTGGGCAGCCAAAAATAACCGCTGGCGCGCTGGTTGGACTCATGAGTACTATTACAAGCCAGTGAGCATTTGTAGGATGATAAATAGCAAAATACTTCTATTATTCATCATTTGGGATGCAGCAGGCTGACAAAACATAGGGGCTGTGCAGCTGCATCGGCTTTTTCAGGCTCAGCGGCCTGGTTCAGGCTCCCTCCAGTCGTGGAGCCTGGGCAGGTTTCACACAGACACTAGCTGTGCGCCAGCTGACCGGCTGCTTCCAGATAAACCTGCCTTTTCCCTTTGCAAATCAAGCACGTTGTCTGGGCAAAGTACAGCAGATTGCTCCCTGAGACAAACCAAGTGGCTCCCACACCATGCTGCAGCACAGCCAGCACTGTGAAACCACGCTCTGTGCCTAGGAGCCGGCTGTGTGGCCACAGGTCTGAGAGGGAAACCTCCGTCCTGCTCCGGAGAGCCCTGGCCTCCTCACGGTGCCTGAACGTGGTCCACAAATGAGAGGTTCCACCTCATGGTGGTGGCCCCTGGATGCAGCAGAAACCTCAGCTTGGCAGCTGCTTTGTGCTCCCCATACACAGCAATGGTGGCTGAGGGAAGGGCGCCGGGTGAGGTGCATGGGGGAATCTTGGACACCAGGACAGGCTCAGCTTGTGCTGTGGGGAAGGAAAGCAAGAGCAGGGCATGAGGAAGGGCTTTTGGTCCCTCATACTTTCCCCAAATACTTCCCCGAGTGCATTCACTCCCCCGGGGCCCTGTTTATCCTCTGCCAAAATGGCGCCCCCGCGGGGACAGTGGACAGCTTCCAGGTAATGTGTGGCTGCGTGTGGCTCTTCTGGACAGTGCTGGGGACAAGGCTGTTGAGGTACCAGCATCTTGAGGTATTTTTATATATATTTATATAGATATAGATATTGAGGTACCATTTTCCTTTTGGTTTTTTTGAGCTCCTGCTGCTCCTACAGCTGTGGCAGGGCTAAGGCCCCCTGAGCCCCATTACCACAGCAAGCATGGTGTTTTGGGAGGGAGACAGTACAATCCATCCCCTGAGGTGGGCGGCTGTAAAGAGGGAAGTCACAAGGGCTGTGGGCCTGGGCCTGGTGTGACTATAAAAACAGGGTGAAATTCAGCTGCAAAGACCTCACAACAAGGACTGACTGGATGGGGAACTTGCTACAGGGCTCAGGGCTTGGCTAAGCTGGGAGAGGCTCAGGTTTTACTCAGCTGTTAAATGGATCAGGGAAAAACAAAATGGCTTCCCAAAAAGATAGTGGCATAGATAATGCAGTAATTTAATTAGGAGTTAGTGTAGTCGGGCTTTTAGAGCTTTACTTGTCTGTGCTTAATGCCAGACAGGAGAAGCTCAGGCCTCCTGTGCCTGGGGAAGGAGGCCAGGTAGCAAGAGCACTCTACAGGCATTAAACTCACCCCACAGCAATACAGGTATCCCTAACTTTGTGTAACACTGAACTACAAAGGTTTGGATGAGGAATTTGACTGAGGGTGAGATCCAGCAGCATGTTTTGTTAAACCTTAGGGAGAGGGACAAGCTTCAGCACGAGGCGATGTAAAAACCTTAAGGAAGACAATAACAAACCATGATTCCCCTGGAAAATCCCACCCCACCTGCCACTGTCTGCTACTGAGCTTTTCAGGCTTACAGGTAGGTTTTATTCCTTGCTGATTACACATGGAGAGGCAGCAGGCTTATTATGTCTAGACGCCTGTCAGTCTCACCTGCAGAATGGCTCCTCTGTTAGCCAGTGCAGACCTTGTTGTAGCTACCAGGCCCTTCATACCGTGTGTGAGCTAACTGTATTCCTTTAGATATAGGTATTAGTGGCAACCACTATAAAGCAAGGACTCACATCAGAGCAGAATTTAAATGCCAGAACCACTTTGTCTTCTGCTTGTTGGATTTTTACTGATTTCCATTGGATTTACAGGGGAGAGCCAAGGCACAGGGCAAGAGCAGAGAGAAAAAACCTACAAGGTAAGCAGGTTTTGTCTCATGCTGTTCAGCAAAAACCCTACATAGTAAGCAGAAGAATTTCAGGTAATTAATTTATTTAAGTCTTGGTTTGTTGATGGATGCTGCTTGGGAATGGCATGTTTATGCTCAGCTTTCCTGAAGACTCCATTTATTCGGGAGCTCATTTATACCTGTCTGCAGGCTCTCTTTTAGGGAAGTCTTTCAAAATGCTGATAGCACAAATATAGCAGTCATTAGCTAGGCCAGTTTGTTATCTATTTTAATAGCTTTGCCTAAGTAAGGGTTGCAGGATTTGACTTGAAGTTAAGGCTACATCTGCACCAGGAAGTATAGCCCAGTAGGAGTAAATTGACAGGGCAAAGCAGTTGATGCTGAGGAGCTGACCTCCATGTTGCATTTCAGAGTTCTCTTTGAACCAGTTGTAGGCTGGTCTCATAGACTGAGTGCCAATTAGTGGTTTGGTGGCATTAGGCGTGTTCATGGAGCTCATCTTATTTCATCTGGAAAGTGTTTAGCTCTTTCACACAGAGTGCTCTGTGAAGTTAATTGAAGTATAGTAAGTGGGAATAGCTGAAATTGCTTCAGAACTCTATTCCTGATCTTAAATACAATTTCCCTCTTGGAACACCCTTTGTGCATTGCTGTGTGCCAGTGTGCTTCCAACAATTCATTACAATAAAATTAGGGTATTTTTAATGTCAGTATCAAGCCTCAAATGATTATTGCTGTTAGACTTCGAGGCCTTCGTGATAGTTTTTACAGGACTTTGTGTTCTTGCAGTTCTTCAGGCTTCCTAGCATTCCCTCTACCCTTTTCTTTAAATCTAAAGAAATAATGGTTTGAAAGATTCGTTTCTTTTGAATAGGTTGAGATAAGTATGCAGGAATTTTATATAGGGACTGTTTGAGGAAACCATGTTATGAAAACTGAAATGACCAATGGTGCAATGGCTGACTTGTAAAAATGGGCTGTAAGCAAATCTGGTGCTCCTGGAGCTCTAGATGGAGTAGGCGAACTGGAAGAAATGGCTGGAGCAGAGCTGGGTTTGGCCACTGCTCAAAGAGGCAGAACTGCAGTGAACAACCCTGATCTACATGTGGATTTTGCAGCCCAGATCTGCTTTTAACCACAGTTTTGATAGTTTTTTCTAACCTAGTTCCTACCAAAATAAATTCATTCCTGTAAGAGAATTAATTATAATCAGTTTCCTGGTTTTAGTAAATATTAAAAGCTACAAGAGGTTTGGCTACAGTTTGAGGTCTTTACTTGTATTTTTTGCAGATAGGAAGGCTGATGTTTCCATTAAGATTGAAACTTCATTGCTGCTTTTAACTACAGAGTGATTACACTTCCCTCTGGCATGCTGCACATTATTATGAACATTTCATACAAATATTTTGAGTAATCATTAATGCTTTTAGATTTCTCAGTGTTAGGTATCAAAGACTGACAGCACAGGCTCATTATAAGACTTCTAAATCTGAATTTTTTGTAAATGACCATATTTGTGTTTAAGTGGCTGCTCATAAGTTTTGCCGAAGTTCCAAAAATCATCTTGAGATGTCTATTTTTATTATTCCATTTTTAAGGAATTGATTCTATGATTGCTACATACAGAAACATAAGCTTGTTCAGAACCAGTTCGAGTTCAGAACAGTTCAGTTTGGCAACAACAATATGACTTTGGAGGTTTTAGGCATATTTAAGTGAGCTTTTTGGATTTAGAAATTTTAGAGACTTCAAATTCTAAATAAACTTGGCATTGTTCTTGATCTGTGTCCTGATGGGAGTTCCACACACCCTCAGTGAAGGTTTCAATGTGCATGAGTAAAGTTGAGGCAACAGTCTGGGGCCTGGTCTCACATGGGGCCTTTCTGGAAGGCAGCTTTGCCAGACCTGTGTGTGTGCATGGTCTTTGCCTGTTATGCTGCTCTGCTCCCCACATGAAAACTTCCAGTGATTGCTCGTCCATGGGAACAATTACACAGACACTGCTGCATGCTAGCAAAGTCCTTGTCTCAAAACCAGAATTTGGCGTGATATATTATACATTTTATATATATATATATTATACTTGGCATTATATACTCTGAGGTATTAACTTCAGCATGAGCATGGATTTCATCCTGAGTGTGTAGCACCCAAACTAAATCAGTATATTAGGAAATGCTACAGAAAGCAAATTGGGAGGAAAGATACAGCCCTGCACAAGCATCCTGAACACAGAATTTTGAAAAGCCAATCCAAGGAATCTAAAACCAGTCTGATTTCCTAAAATGGACAATAAGCTAGTATGGATACATAACTTTTGCAAAGTCCTTGTGGCCTTTCACAACTTGCTTTCAGTTCAGCAGACTGATAAGATGTGGAGGTCCTGATGTTATAGCAATAAATAACACAGCCTAACAAAATAGAGACCATACAAACAGGACCCTTCAATTTTCCAAACTGGTTTCAGAAATTGTGCAGATGTTGTGTAATGACAGTGGAATAAAAATCCAGGAGTGGGACTTTGTGACAATAGGGTAGAACAGCAAAATGGTGAAGGTCACCAGTCACAGTAGTTGCAACCGCCTGGGAAAATACAAAGGAGAGGAATCAGGCAGCTCTGAGTATCCCTGATCAACAGTGAGATTTTGCTTTTGTTGCACCACTGTAAGGCTCTCAATTCTCTAAACATTTTGGGGATGTTTGCAGTGCTTTCAGTTATGACTGCTAGACAGGCAGCTAAGACAGTCAAAGGTGTGTAGTGGTGGGGCTGTGGCAGCACTGAGCTCAGCGTAGATTGGCTGCTTCAGAGGCTGCCCAGCTTCTCTCACAGCTCTGTGGTGCTGCTGACATGCACCCATTCATGCTGAAGCTGGCAAGTGTAATGTCAGCTTCATCCCTCTTATGCAACCTCCAGTATAGACACTCAGGCCTGTTTGCCATGCTTCCCAGGCAGAGGATGCACCATGCCTGCCTAACCTGGCCTGTGGAGTGCAGTGAGGGGAAGTAAGGATCTGCTACAAGGAGAAAGGCAGAACAGTTTGGAAACAATGGCAAAGCACTAGCAATTTCATTCTTATGAGGCATGTTCAATTTCTGCTGCAGTGTGGTCCTGGGACTCCACTTGAATACAATTCATGAAGTCTTCCTTCAGATGCTTATTGAACACTGTCAGCTGAAGCTAAACAGCCACATTTCTTTACTACTCCCATTATCATCCACCAGGAACTTTTGAAATGCAGAGAAGTGCTTTTGTCACTGCATATGCTTTTCCCTTGTGGCTTTTGTGTGTGTGTGTCTTGTGGTGTTTTGGGTTGGTTTTTTTAAACTAATTTTTATTCTAAGCCTGGGAAAGAACAATCAAACTATATCAATTCTGAGTTAAGTCATAATGGTCTTTCAGATTCCTATGATGCAAATACTTATGTTTCAAATAACTGAGCATTAGAGTGGTAAATCATTTTAATTGGAGTTTTTAAACGTGTGAAAGCTTACACAAAAGGTGCATTAAAAAACAACTACAAACCTATTAATACTGTCCAATTACTTCCTGTTGCTACAGTGATGTCCATTCCAAGCACTTAGAGTACATGAACCAGGCTACACAGCTTAAGATTTTCGTTAAAATAAGAGTACTTACAACATATGAAATGTTAGTGTAGGTAGGGAGAGTCTCTTCTTCCAAGCATTTTCTCCTATTTAAAAATTAGATTAATTTCACCAGCATAATGTAATTATTGAGCATGATGTTGCTATTTAGAGGGCTTTTTCTCCCTAATATTCCTATGCCCATATAAGTGTAAATGTAGAAAGAAATTATCATTTCTGAAGCATCCACTGCTCAAACTGATCTTGCTTCCTGCACTAGCATATGCTTGTCTAAGCACATGCATGTGCATATAAGTGTAATTGTAGCCATGCTGGTATGTTCAGTGGGAGAAAGAAAGGAGATAACCACTCTATAGTAAATACTTACCTGTTTACATAAAACTTGAGTCTGAGCTTGCACATTTCAAGAATAAGAAACTTCTTGATTATCTAGTTTTTCAGTGTATGCTGTAGGAAATGACAGTAGGAATTGAATGAAGATGTTCTTTATGAACAAAACTCCAGTCACAAGCAAATGTTTATATGCACTGCTGGACCACTACTAAACATCATAGCCATCTCAGAGGTAGACAATACTGTGGCAGGGTGGGCCAGGTTATGTGTCTTCAGGTTAGCCCACAGATATATAGCTGAAGCAACGTTGCAGAAGTTAGTTGGTTGAATTCCAGTTGCTCAGAGGCATTTTATGTCAGCATAATTCTGTAGACTTCATTGCAAATTTTTATCATTGTGCCAGCATGAAACTGAGCCCAGCAGTATATGTATGTGTCACTGCAATTTGAGGTTGAGACCTTCCTTCAACCTCTTACAATGGAGAAAGCTCTGCTTTCTCATGTTTCTATTCCAGAGGGAACATTAAATTTCCATTGTTAGCTCTCTATACACAAGAAAGATAGATATAATCAAAAGGGTCTTTTATCTATTTTTTATATCTTATTAGAAAAAATCAGCAGTTCTGCAGCACTGATTCTTCAAGGTATATAACACTACTTTGTTACTACAGCAACAGACAGCACTGGCACTGCCATGTTACAGGTGAACTGGGTCCTTTTGCAACACCAGATCAGAACTAAAATGGTCCTGATGAATCTGCTGTATGTGAAGTTGGTGGAGTTAAAAGGTAAACAGGACCAGTACAATATAGGAAAGTACCTTATTTTACAAGTAAGCTTCTGCAGTGAGTTCTTTGCAACCTCTCAAGTTGATAGAGATGGGAATATGTACTAAATCTTCAGCAATTAAATTGGTCCTTCTAGTTTTGTGTTGCGGTGTTCCACAAAGTTTTATCCTGTCCCTCATTAAGGGACTGATTCAGATCTCTAAGTAGGGGTAGGAAGTAACTGTTTTCACAGTAGTAGAAAGGGCTGTGCCTAAGGGAAGGACAGGACTTTCCCCAAGGGTCTTGATGTTAGAAAGATAACATAAACTGCCTCATCTTGGATCGGCTGCTTTATGCTGAAGCAGACTTGCTCTGCTGTTTTTTCTCTGCCTCCTTTGGGGATACATGTAAAAGACACAAGGCATGTAGAGAAGGAGGGCAATCTTACCTTTGTTTTTCCCCCTTGCCCTTCATTCCTTCTCCTCTCTCTATGAAACAGACAGGTTTTCTATTCTTGCTAAGGCACCCTCTCAATAAATGCTGGATTTGAGTTATTTCAGACCCTGAGCCCATATAGATGCTACAAGCTGGTGCAATAGATATGCAGTCCAGCTTTCAAAAGCAGACAGTGATGTGAGCTATTATGTGCTGAGCTCTTTAGAAAAGCTGACTATAAGTTCTGTTTTATTTACGAAGACCCAGTCCATGCTAGCATTTGTGATGCAGAAATAACTTTCATAAATTGTGCCAACACATTTCCTAGCAGAGGAGCTGCTTATACTGGGCAAAATGTGCTTGTGGCAAGAGAGGCTCAAAAGAAATGAGGGATAAAATAACAAGCACAAAGCATTCTATTAGTGTAACTGTATCTAATTTAGCTTCAATTGCTGATATTGGGGCTGCTTCTTCCGTTCTGTCTTCTGTACAGCTTGAGAAAGGAGCATATCCCTAGCAAAATACTACTGTGTCAAGGATGGTTTCATATTGGCTTTGCCTCATCAAAGCAGGATGAAAGCTAGCAGAGTGACTATGGAGAGCTAAATTACTGAAGTACAAGGCCAGTCTGTGTTGGAGTACGGCCATAGGATGGCATTGAGTTACAGAAGCTCATTAAAGCTATTATGTATTAACTGGGCCACTGTGTCTACATGTGTGCATGCTCTGAGATTGCCTGAAGAGTTGTGTGTCTTAGCTTAAGCAATAATGAAGGAGGTTGAGGCTTGTGCATTTTGCCTTGACTTCAAGGGAAAAAAAACCCCTATGATGGAGAATGGTGTCCACTGAGGAGGTAAGTGGTAACTTGTTAAGTCATCCTGATTCATCTGTGTTAAGCCTTCTGCCTGTACCCATAGCAGCACCTAACTAGGCTTTTAGGCAGATGAAGAAATGAATGCGGAGACTATGAGTTAAAAAAAAGCTAGCTCTCTAAACACAATTAGCTACTCAAAAACATGCCTGGAAAATGTGCTCAATTAAGAGAGAGACCTAAATAATTCACTAAGTTTTTAAAATTCCACACACTCTGTCATTGATTTCTGACTCCCTGGCATATCTATCATTATGTGGCATATTACTGAATTACTGCCTCTCGCCAAACTGAGACAACTTGTCAATTCTTTATGTTCTCAAGGAACAGCAGAAAAACAAAGAGGCTGATCTTCCAGCTGTCTCAGTCATACGGTTCAACCATGCTTTCTTTGTACTTTCAAACTGTTGAAATGAGAATTGGGGTGTTGAATACCCCCAGCTTCTATTGTTATGAGAGTGCTGACAAAGTTAAACCTTTCCATTGTTTAAGGTCCTTAAAAACATGGCAATAATCACACAGATTCTTAGAAAGTAGAATGTAATTGATTTCACTGAAATTTACTGTGTATTTAAATATCTACATTAAAATAGTCAAATCTAGATTATTCTATAGTCATCTGATAGAAATAAGATCTTTCTGAGGGTAATACATAAATAATTTTAGATGTTTACCTTGGGAAAACCTAAATTCTGCTCTCCACTGACTCTAGAGAGAGTTTAGACTGCTCACATTTCAGGGGTTTCTGCACTTTAAATTAAAAAGCCCTCCTTAATGTGGCAAGGCTTTGCATATACCCAGCATCTTTCATCTAGAAAGTCTTCCATGACTAATACATAACCCAAGCTGAAGTAAGAAAACAGTTTGTCTCCTAGAGGCACAGAGGCTACTTCATCCTTTCTTGTAGATACACTCATCAAAGAGGTATTTCTTAAAGTAATGAAAATGAATATCCTCAACTCCCTTGTCACTCCTCATGGCCACAGTGTGTTTTGCTGGAGGCTACTGGCTGATTTGATGGGGATCCTAAAGCCCTTCTCTGCAGCAGTTTGGTGGCCCCCCTGGTTCCTATGTCCTTGGCCCCTTCAAGATGCTCCTGCTCTCCAGCTGTCCTTCCTCGCTCACAGTCCTTCATCAGAGAGCTCTTGGTGGTGACTGAAATAAGAGATGATGATGCTGCTGCAGAAAGAAACCGTTTCAGTCCTGGGGTAATAGTTGGCCTTGATGATCTTAAAGGTCTCCTCCAACCTAGTTGTTTCTATGATTCAATAGCTATGTAAAGTGCTTAAGCCCAGAAAAGGTGTCCACATCATGTAATTGTGTTTTGCCTGAAAGAAGCCTATTGCAGAGCTGATCATCACATGCAAGTTTCCTGACCCTTAATCTTTATTTCCGTAAATCTTCCCTGTTTCTATGTAGTATGAATATTTGGCAAAATACTGGTTTGTATGGAGCAACAGTCAGTCTTCCCTTCTGGAGAGTAGAGAGGCAACAAAAAAAGCAAGTTATTTTTTGTGTGTGGGAATTGTGAGCACAAACATCCTGTAATCCCAAAACTGATTTAAGCTGGAAAGTTCATAAAACCTTGATCAAAACAAACAGCATTTCATTCACTGAGCAGCATCACTGGAATGCACTGAACTGCCATTTATCTGATTGTGGCAGTATCTGGATTAAAGATTCTGATATTGAACGTTTCGAATGTTAGAGATGGGGAAGCGGAGACGTTAACACCCGACAGGATACAGAATGCTAGATAGCTTTTTGTATTATCGTCTTTTCCTCCCTTTTTTTTAAAGCTCCTTCCCTTTTGAGATGAAGTTATTAAAGTCTGTAAGGTCTTCTGCAGAACAGTAAGCCTGCAGACAGAAAACAATGTACATATGCTTATGTCAGTTATTCCTTGCTCCATCCAGTAAACTACTGTTTCAAACACACCCAGATTAAATGTACCTGCAATAAAGCTTTTCAGTGCTTAGGTTGCTTTCACTTAGTTTTAAGCATTTCTGCACCATAGAGCAACTTTATGTTTTTCTGTGCTATAAATACCTGATTCATGTCTTTGCATTATCTGTTACCGCTTAGCTCTTAAAGAAGGAAAATGGAATAGATCTAGTGAAACTTATAGTCACAGAGTAAAACAAATACTTATTGTGAGTTTCTTTCTGGGCTGCTTCAATGTAGTTAGCACACAAGGTAATTTTCAAGGTCTTTTTAAAGAATAGCATGACAATTGCAAATAGATCTTTTCAGAGAAAGATGGGACTAAGTTTTTCTACCACCCCTTCCAGTAATGACTGCTGAGGTGAATGTGTCCAGCATTTACCAGGAGCATGATATGATTAGTAATAGCCTTTATAATCCCATCCATAAAAAGCAAAAGGAGTAAGTGAATTCCCACAGTACTCCTGTCCTGGTGTCCCCCTCTGCATCTGCTTGTGTCCTAGTGACCAGGCAGCACTACTCTCTTGCATGGAAACTTGACATAAAGGAACTGCAGCAAAATAACCGAGCGAAGGTGCTTACCAAACATACCTACCTAAAAAGATATGCATCTCACTGCCTCACTGCTCGGGAGAGCGTATCTGATTCAGCTGATGAAACTGCACAAGAACAAATGAGCTCACTGAATTTTGAGACCAATTTTGGCTCCAGTTCTCTCTGCAACTTCTCATGTCTCAAGAAACTGATTGATTGATTGAGTCATCATTAACAGCCTGAACCCTTGAATGAAACCAGTGGGAGTCTTGCCAATTTTACAAGCAGGAACAGGCTGCTGAGTAAGTTTTCCATGTGAAAGTACAAATCACTAACATGTAAAAGGGTAAAAAAAAGATAAAAATCTGAAAGACTGACATTACAGCTCATAAGCCAATTTAGTATAGAAATCATGCACTGAGGTGACTGTTTAAGTACAATAAAAGAAGCTGTCGATGGTTTTTATGTTTATTATTACACCCTGGTTTCAGCTTGTGTGACTTCATTATTTTGCTTGATAAGGTGTGGGTGGACATAGGCAGGCGAGCTTTTGGTATACCTTGAGAACGATCATATCCCTCCATTTTTACCTCCTGTGGTCTCTCTCACTTCTCACCCTCCCCACCATCCCACATGGCAGAGTCACCTTTGAGACCACTGAGGACAGGATGTCTTCCCAGGGAACCATCAGTGCTCTGATTTAACTGTCAGTCCATGGGCTGTCTGTGGAGAGATGTGCAATGTGTAGTAGCAAGCACACTGCATGAGCTGTAGCAGAATCACTGAAAATACAATCTGAACCTCCCATCTATTGCAGAAAGGACCTACCACTAGATTACTGAGGCAGGCTGACCAACTATAGCATGATATATCTGTTTCAACCTCTCATATCTCAGGCTAGACTTGAACATAGAAGCGGACTTATACAAAGGCCCTTGGGAGTGCACTTGGTCTTATACGTTATACTCCAGTGAGCATCACCATTTCTTGGTCATAGTATAAAGAAGAGATATAATTAGATTTATATTTATGTGCTTTTTGCAACATATAAGGTTATTCTCTGTTTCTGCTATTACTGCTTTGGGAGTACAAACAAAACTGATGAATACATTATTATATCCTTATGAGGGCAGGTTATTCAATGCATGAATGCTAGTGACACTTTCAGCACTGTGCTCACGATGCTTATTCTGATCAGACTGGTTTAAATAATACATGAACTTGTGCGTATACATATTGCAGCTCATCTCTTTCATCAGGAGCCTCGCTAGATTCTGTCAGCTAGTTCTCCCAAGCACTCACATGTTTTCAGTGTGAAAGTCCTTTTATTTGTTGCAGGCAGGTTGGAAATTCTTGCTGAGGTATCGTTTTAAATTCATGTGGCTGTGCAACCTATTTAACAAGGGCAGCTTCCAGCTTTTGCTTTTCCTATTCTTCCTGGGAAGAAAAAGAAGCTTATGTGAAGTGTTTTAATGCATGAAAAAAACATATGAAAGGAAAAGTGGAAAATTGGATTCAGTAATGAAGATTTTGTGTTGGGACTGCAGTGGTCTCAGTTCAGCTCCCTGGAGTTCCTATATGACCTTGGGCAAGTCACACTAATCTTTCCAAGTCTCTGTAAAGAAGAGTAACAGTTCCTTTTCTTCCCCTCTGTCTTTTCTCTTTGACATAGGTACAGATCCTCTTTCAGTGTGTTTTTATGGTGCCCATCATACCATGGCTTCAGACATATCTGGGAATTTTCATACAAATCAAGTACTAGTAAGGAAAATACTTAGGACTTTATATCTTTGGAAGTCCAATTCAGGATAGTCGCTTTGAACAAATATGCTGAAGAATGTGTGTTTATAGAGAAAGCGCCTGCTCTCAGTGGGTTTGGGCAGAAAAGGAAAATTCTGTGTTGAGAGCAGGATGGGATCTGTGCATTAAACACAGCTGGCACAGAGGAATGAGTCCATCTTTTGTATCTGCTCTAGGCTCTGTGTACCTTGGAAGTGCTGCAAGAGCGAGGAGAAATTCTAGAGAGATGACTCCTGTATAGCAACAGAGCAGGACTTGGAATTGATAAAGAGAGAGGAATACATGCAGAGGATCCCTAATGGGAGAAGTTACAGTTGATTATGTGTCTTATCTGTAAAGGAGCACAGGCTTGTGTGGCTGTTTTCAGGAGAGTACCTGCCCTCAGTGTCTGCAGTGCTTCCTTCACTGAACCTGAATATATGGCTTTGCATGGGAACGGCTGTGAGGATTTCTCCTTCCTTCCTGCAAAACACTGCCTGGTATTTCTGCTGAAATAAAATGAAAGCGTCTGAAACAAGCCACACACTGCCCCCCCCTCCCCTTTACAGCCAAATCAAATTACTGTAATGGAATAGAATTTTCAATCATTAGTCATATACTAGCACCTATCAGACTGGGACACTGGGGGCTGCTAAAGAAGCACTGCAGTTCATCGCCTGGGATGTGTGCCCAGCTTCTTCAATTCGAGGTGGTCCATGCTCATCAATTCTACAGATTCTGATGTGAGCTCAGAAGTTCTTCAGGGCCTGCAGCTGTACACGGGGGTCAGTCACAAACAGGCAAATTGAGGCTGGGCTGGTTTTCTGCACACTGCAAGAACAAATCTGTACTGCTTCTCTAAGTGCACACAGAGGGAAGTCCAAGGCACAGCTGGTGCTGTGTTTATGAAAGTGTCACTGGCTCATTAGCTCTGGTTGCCACCTTAGATAAACCTGCAACCCCACCTACTCCTGATGCCATCTATTAGGCCAGAGTGACCTCCCTGCTGGGCAGCAGTCATTAGCCCCTCTGCTCTTAGGAGAAGCACATGGTGCTCACCTGAGCTGCTCATCAATTTCTGGTCTCTTTTCTGTTGTTCTGTTTTGTAAGCCGTGCTTTTCACCAAGAATTTGCTGTTTCAAAGCTACAGTGGCTTGAGCAAAGACAGGGAGCAATCTTGTAACTGAGAAATTTCCAATCTATTTGCTGTCACTGGTCACCCTGCTGGAAGTTGTACAAAATCTGAAGAGAAAGGTTAAACCAGATCTGCTTTGCAGCTTCCTGTGCAATTCTCTGGCAGGTCCATGAAGATTTCATGTCTTCAGAGCATCACTGGCACTGAGAGTTTGGTTAGAAAAATGCTTGTTTCTAATCCCTCCTTAGGAGCCCGTCTCACTGATGTACCGCAGGAATAAAATGCAGTCTTAAAATCTCCTTTACCAGGAGGGACTGTGAAACAGTGAATCCCTCAGGGCTCTGCTTGATGCCCAAGATGACCCCATGTCTGGCCATTTGTAGAGTTCAGTAGGGCTCTAAACTGGGAACTGTTTCACTGGGGGATTAGGTTTTATTTTAATCATGCATGTTTTCTTAGTGAGGTTCACACAATTATGTACCTGCACGTTAAAGCACAAGATGTTTGGAAATCTCAAATCCACACTTAGCGTTTCTTCAGAGTTTCCAATAAAGCATATTTCTGGAAATAGTATAAGAGCTGGAGAGGAAACAGAGAACTTTGCATGGCAGTTTTATGTTTCAAACAGGGAGGCTGCTCTAGCTGTGAGAATTTCACTTTTTTGTTCAGGACAATCTCTCAGGGTGCAAGAGAAAAATGATCAAAGGAAAGAAGTGTGGCAGTTCTTTGTGAGGAATGACTGCTATCCTTACCCTTGTTGGCTGTGGGTCTGGTTGTTCCACTATTGAAGTTGATAGGAAAGCTTGAATGGCTTCAGTGGCAAAAGACCCTAAAGGAGGGTACCTGTCTCATATCTTTTATCTTTGTAGCTGATTATAAAGTGTTTGAGCTAGATGATCACTTTGGGCTATTTTCTACCTACCCTCCTAGCTTCTACTCTTACCCTCCATTTACATATAAGTAATGTTCAGGAAGCTTGTTACAGCTGATGTGAGGTAAGAGAGGCTCTGCTATCCAGTCTGTAGTTGCCACATATCATCCTCTCCAGGCTTTTTATGTTATAAAAATTTCTTTTTAATACCTCAAAGAGAAATACTCTAGTAATTATAGCAGCAATTTCCTTCCTTAGCTTTACTGTTTCTTCTCTCCTGTGCAGATTATTTCATTTAAGCTGATATCCTGAGCAATTATGGTACAACATCATTTGAGACGTAATCACCTCTGGCTAACCTCTTCAGGATCCCTTAGATATAAATGTGTTGATGTCTAAGCATCCCAGTGAGAACATTTCAGTGAGAAAAAAACTATATGAAATCTAATACTTCCCAGGAAACTTGATCAGAAATAGAGCAGAATAAGTGTTCTCTGTTAGGAAGAGGCAAGGAGTATCAGAAGAAGATTCTGCATTGATTTTTGTGGCCAGAAAGAATAACTGTGATCATCTATTCCCATCTCCTACAAACGCAAGCCAAGATTTTGGCTGCAGCCAGTGCTACTGGCTGTAATGGGCCACATCCAAAACCCTGTGCAGTCATTGGGAAAAATGGTATTGGCTTCAGTGAGGGTTTTGGAACAGGGTCAGTGTGAACAGAAGCCCAGCAGTACAGCACAGCTGTGGGAAATCCCTCGTTTGTACCGAGCAGCGATTGTCTGTCAGTAAACATAGAGTGTAAGCAAGTGGCTTCCTGGAGGTAGGAGAGTGCCTTTTCCAGCATTTCTTCTCTGGTTCTATGGCTCTCTTCCCTGGGGTGGGAAGGAAACTCAGGGAGAGCATCCAAGAAGGAATTACTTCTTTCTACGTCCCCACTCTATCTGCAGCCACTGCCCCTGGGTCAGCTTTCTGTTGCTGCTAAATACCTACACAGAGCAACTTCTCTGTTCCCTGTTGTGGATGATGTAACACAGACAGCTGGAGTCTGGTGTATTCATCTAATGGTTTGGTAAATAAAAAACCAAGAGCTATTCTTTGGTTTGGGAATAGCTTAATAAAAGTTGATAAGAAATTTGAAAGATGTTTTTGTGTGTTTTGGTCTTTTGACAAAAAATAAATAGCAACAAATCGCTACATCAGGAATGTATTAGATCCATCTGACTAGTCTGGGGGAAAAATGCAAACCACCACAATAAAAAGAATACTTAGAAGTGCTCCTCTAGGGTTCCTTTGGGGCTTCAAAATGCAGCAATTCAGAAATACTGCATTTTGTGACAAAATGGCAGTTTGCATTTTAGCAGTGGCAAATCTCAGCGTGTATGTATAATTAGTGTTTCGCACTCCTCCAAAAAAAGCAAAATTGCATTGTGAAGGAGGTGATACGACAGGATAATTCCCACTGGTGGTGTAAAACCTCTCTTTCCCACAGTTACAGCTGCTTTGGCATGCATGTTCCCCAGCACAGCTCTTTGCAGGGAAGGAAAGGTGAGTTGAAGCCTTCAGGATTTGGTATTTTGCACAAAAATACTTATTTTTAAAACCACATTATAATTCCTTCCCAGGTGACTAATAACTTGAAAGTGCTAATTATGGTGCAGGGTTTTGTGATATACAAACAGCTGGGTCCTGCTTGCTCTTCCTGATGAGCAAACTTACCAAACCAGGCCTCCAGCTGACCCCTGCAATAGAGGCAGCAACTGTTGCAGTGGTCTCTGAGATGCAAGAGCTCTCACTTCTCAGAGGATGCTCTCTCTGAGTAAGAATTTCCTCTCACTTGTAGGAACGTGTGCAGTCCTCCCTGTGCTGGCCTCTTTGCTGGCTATCTGCAGCTTTGACAAGGCTCACTTACAAATGAGTTAACTAGTGTCCTTTCTTCCTTCCCCTCAAGTCTCCTCATAGATAAGGCAGGGGTACTGAGGAATGGTGTTTGGTTTTCTTTCTTTCAAGTTAAGATCTTTTGCTGTCAAGCAAATTGGCTAAGGCAGACAGAATCTGAAGTTTGGATTCGCATTGCTTTAAGTATCTTGAGGACACTGACATCTGAAAACTCCCCATCCCTGGGCAAGCAGGTAGGTGTCTGAACACAAGTGTCTAGCATAACTTTAAATGCCCTCGTTGCCCTGAATTCTAGTTGCCTCTCTGCTTCCAAGCAGAGATTTCCCTAACAATGAAGAGATTTATATCAGGCATTAGGCAGAAGTTTTTTACTATGAGGGTAGTGACGCCCTGGCACAGGGTGCCCAGAGAAGCTGTGGCTGCCCCATCCCTGGCAGTGTTCAAGGCCAGGTTGGATGGGGCTTGGGGCAACCTGCTCTATTGGAAGGTGTCCCTGCCTGTGGCAGGGGGCTGGAACTGGATGAGCTTTAAGGTCCCTTCCAATCCAAACCACTCTGTGATTCTATGATAAGTTCATCACAGCCTCACCATAAGGTGCCCATTAGGTAACAATGATGAGACACGCAGTGCATGGGACTGTAGTGAAAGAGCTAAGAAGCCTGCCTTGCTCTATAGGGATTTCTGCCTTAACATAGTTCACTTAATGTTTATTACAAGCTGTAAATATACCACTAATTGGAAATTGTGATGCTAGAACCATTTCTGGTCAAACATTTAAATAATTAACAAAAGCAGCTTCTCAGACAACAGGGCACCTCCTCCATCTGAAAGATACACAGCCTTATAGGGGCATGGTATTTATCTCTAGAGAATAGGAGTTTATAAGGCAATTGTGCTTTAGAAAGAGATGCAGGTGAAGCTAATAAACAAAAATATATGCTTTGTTTAAGAGGAGAAGGGCTTCAGGTATAGGCTGCTTTAAGGTCAACTCTCTCCCATTCTGTGCAAAAACATCCTGTAACACACAGAACTCCAAAAATGATACCGTTTTTCTTACTGAGAGTGTTTTGTTCTCTGAACACCTCTTATTAGTCTTCAAACTTCATGAAATGACATTAATGGATAAAAAACATTCTCCAGAAAATGCTGATCACTGCAATGTAATTCATGTTTCTTCAGAAAGCATAAGCATTTACGGCTGTTTTGAGATACGTAGTTGTAACTTCCCAGTACCCCATCAGGAGTGAGAAGGTTAATGTATGTTCAAGCACTGTCAAGTTGGACTATGACTGGTGACTAATACAAGTAACCAACACAGAATGCTTGTAGCAACTGGAAAGTTCATTTTGTAATAGTCCCCCAGCAACTTCCTTAGCAAATTCAGAATAACTGGAGCCACCTACTTAAGAGCTGGTAAGAAAAGGAACATAACTTCTTCAATAGCTATTTAAGAAATCATTTTAGAAAGATTTTGGAAAATGGACTGAATAAATTATAAAGATGCTTTGAGAAATCTGACCACATTAAAAAAGTCATTTGCATGTACTCCATAGGTTTATTAAAATGGATTGTATATTCAAGAGCTGTATATGCCACCAAGATTTGCAATGCAAAAGAGAGAGCTCCCTTTGAATCTACTCACTCCTCAAGGACATATTTTCCTCCTTTCAACACTTACCATAGCACATTATGTTCCTCTTTGCAGGAAGAGGCAGGCAGACAGCTAAAGAGTAAATAGAACAGGAACGAATCATGCAGAAGCACCACTTTCCACTTCTTGCTGTTTGACCATGTGCTCTCTTCTTTCCTGTGTTATTACTTCCAGCACAGGTGCTTTCCCATTCCTACATCAGTGCTATTTTCCTTCTCCTCCCTCACTGGAAACTTCTGCTAACTCTGATTGTTCCCAGTGTCTCTCTTGGAGTAAGGCTGACACCTGAGGTCCTAATGATGATTGTCTATCCCTCACAAAAACATCCTTCTTGTCCTCCCCACTGGGTCAGCTATACACAGTACAGGCATCTATGGCAAAAATTAGAAGAAGGGGCAAGCAGGGTTCTGTTGGTTGTCTGGAAAGCCTTAGGAAATGGTCCATAGAGAGAATGGTTGATCTGTTATAATGGGCTACCTTACTGCTCCAAGCACCCATGACATGTCGCAGCTAAAGCTTTCTCTGACACAGCCTTAAAGATCAGCCTGGACACCAGTGCATTTCTGTGGCTGGATGTTCAGTGGGGACTGCAGACATATTCCAGTATCAAAATTATTCCCTTTCCCAATATTTTCCACTGATTTTTGAAACATGGTCTTCAGAGTGGACTTTATTAAGAATGCCTTATTAATGAGCACATATTAAAAAATTAAAAGGCATTATTAAAAAGCCAGGACTGAAATGAGGAATATCCAATCCCTATTAGTAACCTTGAACTGAATTCTGCACAGGTGAGCACCACAGCAGGAACTGGCTCAAACTGACACCAGCAGTTTCCCTATACTGAGCAAGTTATGGATATGTAAAACGTACAGAGCTGCTGATTCTTTATACATATATGTGTATATCTTTATATATAGTCTTTATATATGTGTGTGTATATATATACATATACCATATATATAATTGCCCTGAAATTAACTTTAAGACATGACCAAACCCATGGAAAAAGAAAGAGAAGAGCCAGGTCCGCAGGTGAATGCAAGACCCTTCGTAGCTCTTGCAGAACAAAACAATGGGGTAATACGGTGACCCCATTTCAGACCAGGGAAGTTACCTCTAACCCGCATTCTTATTAAGTGAATAATATGTCCATAATATTATTATTTCCATGATAATATGTACTGGAAAATAAACCCCAAGACACCAGGCCAAAAGGACCACACTCATTTCCCTAAGTCTAGACAACCTGTGGCTAGCAAACACATATAGAGCCCCTAATGCTTCTGATATCTAAAATCAGTTTGTGACTCACATGCACACTTGCAGCAGGCACACACTGAAAGGGAGCCACAGAGAACACAGCACTAAAAAAGACCTTCAAAAATATTCAGACCTCAACCTTGTGTGTATTTATGTAGAGGCTGCAGTAAACAGGCTTTCTTGTTTGCTTCTTGTTTGTGTACAGTTCTTAGCAATCAGAAGAGGGCTTTCTGGGGTTGTTTAGAGATAATATTTAAAGGTGATGTTTTAAAGTGGAGATATATCAAAGGACTGAAACCGTGTTCTGTGTATTCATAAATCCACTCAGGTCTATGGATGTAGACCTTTCCCCCTTTTAGAAAGCATTGAGAAGCATCCTCTAGAAATCCCCAGGTTTTGTCTGTTCAATGGGAAGCAGACATTGAAGAGGAGGAGAGTGAAATTACTGCTGTAACGCTCACCACAATACTCACCACAATGATCCCCACATCATCAGTGAAACCAGAAGCAAGGTTAATATATTTATAACTGCCCATTTTGCTGCGAGCTCAAAAGGTGAGAGTCACCTTTACACGTTTGCCCTCTGCTGAGAAGATCATTCAGCTCAAGAAACATATCTGAATTGGATGAGATTTCCTGCATATGTACCTTGGACTGAAAACAGCTTTCACTCCCCAGAGTTATTTATAGCACAGCCACAGTAAATAGTGCAAGTAGGATGGGAAAGGAAGGAAAACAGCATCACTAAAATACACGGCTCCACTAACTCCAGGAACAGGTTGGTTGTTCTCCTGCTGGCAGAGCATCCTGGCTTGGCTTGTGTCCGCAGCCACCACATTTTCCTGCTTCCCTTGAAACCTTTTGCCAGTCTGTTAGCAACCAGTAACTATTTTTGGATGGTTTCTTCTCACATTTGTGTGCAATGGCCACCTGTAAATACTGCATCCAACCTGCATATGCCTGGAATGAGTGATAAAGGCTCAAATCTCCTTTTATATAGCTGCTGTGGTT
>JANHGB010037018.1:0-24466 GCA_026283785.1 Coracopsis vasa | reverse complement strand
GAACAAGTCCAGAGGAGGGCCACGAGGATGGTCAGGGGACTGGAGCACTTCCCGTATGAAGACAGGCTGAGAAAGTTGGGGCTTTTCAGCGTGGAGAAGAGAAGGCTGCTTGGAGATCTCATAGAAGCCTTCCAGTATTTGAACGGGGCCTATAAGAATGCTGGGTAGGGACTCTTGATTAGGGACTGTAGTGATAGGACAAGGGATAATGGTTTAAAACCTAAACAGGGGAAGTTCAGATTGGATATAAGGAAGAAATTCTTTACTGTGAGAGTCGTGAGGCAGTGGAGTGGATTGCCCAGGGAAGTTGTGAACGCTCCATCCCTGGCGGTGTTCAAGGCCATGTTGGACAGAGCCGTGGGTGACATGGTTTAGTGTGAGGTGTCCCTGCCCGTGGCAGGGTGGTTGGAACTAGATGATCTTAAGGTCTTTTCCAACCCTAACTATTCTATGATTTTATGGTTCTATGGTTCTATGATTCTATGAAATGACTGCAGGCTCTGACAAGGACAGTTTTATTGTGTGCAAGGCATTACACTAACACATTCAAGATGAAGGTAAGGCATTACTTTCCTTTTACAGACTGGTCAAAATAACAGTGTATTATTAAACCTCAGGTGTAACAGTTGGGGCCAGTTCTGTGCATGCTGCGCCTCACCTAAAAAATCCTGTGCGCAGGCTCGAAGGGTTCCCTCACACTGGCACAGCCCCGTAGCAACAGGCGAGGGACGAAACGGCAGGTGATAAGGTGCACTGGGAGCTGCAGACTGAACCCTGCATGCAGGCGGTTCAGGACATTTGGTCGCTTTAAATTGACCCAGGAGATGACAGTCTTGTTCGGAAACATCACGTATAACCAAGCAGCCCTTTTTCACTCAGACCTGCCTATCCCACATTGCCCTTTTAGTCCTGCTCGCGTTTGCAGTGTGCATGGTTAAAACCCGTCCAAAATCTTAATTCGCGAAGTCAAGCCTCCAATCCAAATAATTTGTGGTTATTTAAATGATAAGATTGTGTAGAGAATATGCTTCTGGAAGGACATCAGTCTTATTTGCAGGGATCAGGAGATACTTTCTGTTGTACATTTCACTAAGCAAAGAGGATAAATACCATACAGTATTTGGTGAAGAGGTGACATTTTAGAGATGTTAATGCTTATTTCTTGTATCAAGTAATCAGGGAAGCTGAAGGAAGAAAATCATCCTGCGATTTAGTTGTGAGTAGTTTATTGATCCTTGCGTATGACTGAGCTGTGGAGGAGCCAGTCTGTATCAGTGAACATACTACTTTTCCGTTTAACATCCTCAGCAATGGAAAACACACACACCAAAAATGTGTGGTAGCTTTTATCTTATTTAGGGGAATAACATTAAACAAAGAAGACCAATTAAAAGAGCAGCTTTTAGGGCCTTAGAGGTTGTTTAAAGATGCTTTATTAGATGCTAGGAGTAAATGCAAATACTGTGTTAAAAAAAATAAAAAAAAGCTTGTTTAGAAGGAAAAAAAAAACCCAGCTGTCCAGGTAAAACAGCAGTCTAAAAGGTGCTATTAGGAGTAATAAAGACATCCTTTAAAACATGAATAATATGTAAGCATAGGGAAAGTAAAGAAACACCTAAGTTCTAGTATCTGAGATGCATAACCATACCAGATGGATCAGAAAATGTTTCCTGAAGGCCTAAAAACTGATTATAGAAAACTTCACAAAACCTGGCAATGCAAAGGGCCTGTGGGGAAGGGTTGTAGGGGAGCACCGTGAGCAGGTGCAAGAAATCTCTGCACAAGAGTTCATGGTGGGGCCTATGCTGGGCTGAGTCTGAAGAACCATCCCAAGTCAAGACCTCAGTATAAATGTTTTTAAAGCAAATCTATAAAATTTACAGTTACAAATTGCCAGGCCCAGATGTTTGTGCATTAAAGCTCTCTGAGGATCTTAAGTGTAAAACTGATGAACTGTTACTGGCAGTATGTAGTGCTAAAATATATCTTGGTGGCAGAGGAGAAAGTGGCAAACAATGCCAATTTTAAAAGCCCATAAGGAGTGACAGATGCCTTTCAGGAAGCCTGAGTTCTGCATCCAGCATGGAGAAAGGAGCTATGGAAAGAAAGGGACAGAAAGACTCATGGATAGGAATGATACAGTGGTGGAGAGGTGCCATGAATTTTGAGGAAATCTGTACTACAGTAAGAGCCAAAGTATGTGCACAGGGCTGAGTTAGCATCACAGGCATACTTTTTTTAGTGAGGTCCTTTACAAATTTTTCTTGCTGACTTGAAGTTTTATGTCATAGAAGAGTAAAAAAGCTAGCAAAAAAAAAAAGAAAACAACAAAAAAGGGAAACAAAGGTGGGAATGAAATATCAGGTTGTAGTTATCCCAGGAGAAAACTCTGTTTGGATCTGTTCTACTCAAGGTATTCATAAATTATCAGAAAACGAGACAGAAAAATGAAGCCAAAAAAACAACTAGGCTGATGGTACAAAATTGGTTTGTTCTGACAAATCCAAAGCTGACTGCCAACACATATGGAAAGATCCTGCAGTCCTGAATGACTGGGCAATAAAATTGGAGACGAAATTCAATGTCACTAATGCAAATTAATTCATAGAAGGGAAAAATTGTTCTATTTCTGTTCATGGTAGGCTCTAACTGCACTAATACTATGCAAGATAGAGATCATGGAGCCATTCTGGATTGTTTTCTGGATACTGCATGAAATGCAACAGCAAGAAGGGCAAGTAAAGCACTGGGAATTATAGAGAAAGCATAAAGAATAGGAAAGAAAACATTATGCAGTTGTAGAAATCAGGTTTTTAGAAAGACATACAGAAATCTTGAATACTATGTATATTGTTATCCTCCCTCAAAAAGGATGTGGTAGAAAAGTGCACTGACACTTAGAATTTTTTAATAGTTTATAAATATAATGTATAAAGCAAATAAATACATATGTTGTCAACATCTGAATCTTGAGACCATAGTCAGTAAATATTTCCCAGAAAGCATAGCCATCAGAATTGGGCAACACAGCAAGTAAATAAAAAAAGTAAACACAGTTTAGTAACTGTTACTAAAAATAAGTGGAAATTTGTGCAAATTTGGTCTAACAGTGTTGATTATTGTTCCAGATAGAGTTCATGCATTTTTAGCCAAAATATATTGGTTTGTGTATTTTTATCCAAAATTTTATACCAAACGGGCATGAAGGAACTGCTATGTGAGAGGTGATACATGACAGATAAATGGAGGGATCTGGCATAGCTGGCATTACATGAAGAGCTAAAAATTTGGGTAATGATGAAAGGAAAGATTTGTTTTGAGAGATGTTGCAACCTACCGACTGTGGCATTTTTGCATTGCTTTTTAATGGTCTGGCACTGCTGTCCTTGCTGTTTATTTCCTATACTGTCTTTCAGCTCCTGCTGTGTCAGGCACATGCCAAGTGATATAACAATACTGCTCCCTGGAGTATCACTGGTAGATGATCTAATCCCTCGTGTAACATCACAGTAAATGTCAAACTACTTCAGTGACATCTAAGGATTTTCCCAGTGCTTTATATTCTCATGTAATTTTCATACTTTCAGTACTGTACTGTGCAAAAGTCTGACTTTTATATCAAAATATAAACCAAAAATATAAAAGAGTAGCAGAGTAGTCATTTTGCTATACAATGGCAGATAAGCTAACTAAAATTAATTAAACTTAATTAAAGTTTTTGTAGCCAATAAAAGTCTAAGTTATGAAACATTGTTTAATGCCATGATTTGTTTGACTTCATTTTATTGATTTGCATGATATAATTTATAAGGAATCCCCAGTCCTGGCATGGAGTCATATGATAAATCACAGCTAGATGAGGCAAAGTGGAAATTAATACAACATTAAATAATTGGAAATGTTTTCCATTCCATGAAAATAGAATGGAAAAATGTTAAAGCATGCTCTAAACTTATCATAATGCTGTTACACAGTGTTAATACATTATTAAAGTGGTACTCTTTCAAGTACATTACTGAATAGCACCTATCTGTTATGAAGCAATAGATGAATTGAGGAAAATGAGATACAGAAGCAAAGACTTCTCAAATGAACAGGGAAAGGTCAGTTTATACTGCAAGTACAGTAGACATGGTCTGTGGCATTTGGACAAAATATATACACCTAGAAATGTGAAGTGTCATTAATTTGCTAGCACTCTTAAACTGAAGCCATGCTGACAGAGAAGAAAGAATTTCTATTCAGAAAAGATAGACCAGGCTGCTTAGAATCCTCAAAGGCAATGTCTCAAACCAGGTGCCCTCGTAGCTAGATGACATGGGTACAACTCTCAACCTTAGCAGCTCAGTAAATCCTCATGACAAAGAGGTTATTTTAATTCCACAGTTTAGGATCAGAGTATCTTAAATGTATTTAAACATTTATATATATATAATATAAATATAATATAAATATATATAATATATTTATATATATTTAGTTAACTCTTAAAGTAGTGAGTTACTTGAAGTTTTCTAGACACCACAGGCATTTCTATCATTCCAGCTCAGTTGCTGCTTATATAGTGTGTAGGAGTTTATTTGTCTGTTTTTCTACTGATATCTCTGTGATACATGGCTTGGAGAGATATAGCAAGATGGGATTCATGTAGGTGTGCAACATGGGTCAGAGTTCAGTTTTTCATTAAGAAAACAGTTGTTTAGGTGACTGGGTATTTCTGTCCAATTGAAAATTTATATCAGTTTAAAAGACTTGGGCTACAAAGCACTGTATGACATAATTTATTTCTTATTGCTGCTGAAATGAGGGAGAGATGCCCAGTTTACCCTTTACATGGATCCTAAGAAAGCTGAAAAAATTGCTGAAGATGAGACAAAAAGAAGACAACTTCAGAGTTTTATTTGTGCATATGCTGAAAAACAACTAAGCATTGAAAGGCTTTGCTCTTGAAACCAGATATCTTTTTTTACCACACCCTATGTTTTTTCAGAGATAAAAAGTAACAGCATATTTTTGGCTTGGATCATTTTCTGAAGACTAAATTGATCAAGAAAAAGTTATTTGAAAGCTTTTAGAAAAGGGCTCAGCTTTGGCTCAGGTGAAGGCAGTTCTACAAAAGAAATGTTCCTAAAATTGTTCTAAATGAAATAACGATGAAAGAAGGTGCTCAGGAATATAGATCATTATTCACAGGTACTTTAGACCCAAGTAAAATTGTGAGTACTGTACAGCAGAAACAGCTTGTAGCAACAGAGGACTGTGGGGATAATTCTGTCCTGGCAAAGTGCACTTAGTCTTATCTTGTGAGCACTTCGGCCAAATCTGCAGTGGCTTTACAGCTCCACTGTGAGAGAAGCAGTACATATGATGCTCTCTGAAGCAGCAGCAGACCTAAACTAACATGTCTCAGCTGTCAAATTGGTTTGTTGGAGCATTTTAAGACACAGCAAATGCACTTACAGTTACACTATACCTAGCATGTTGTCCTTTGCCTGAGCTTCACAATAAAGAACCAGCCTCCTTTTTGCTGAAAACACCCTCATGGTTGCTTAATTAAAGATGACAAGCTAAAGCTGCAGAGAAAATGAATCTTGTATATGTGTTCTCCTTCTGATTTGTACTGAAGGACAAGGCAGGACTGAAACCTGCATTAGAATACAGAAAGACTCCTTTAGGTGAGTGGGTAACTTAAAAAGCTTGCACAAAAAGATGCTGTGAAATTACTACCTTTAGAGATGTATTTATACATGTCAAAAAAGAAAGAAATACATTTTATGAGAGGTACTTTAAGGAAAATGGAGTTTGGTATCATGTAGCCTGTAAGACAGAAACATGCCAGGTAGCGTTATTACTACTAGATACATGATAGTAGATCAAAGATTTTTATTAATGGATCAAAAGTAAAAATATGCCCTGTATCAAGACACTTAAATAAATAAATAAAATGAACAAGTCTTTCCATTTTGTAACAATGGGAGAATTGTTCTAGTTTCTTCATGTCTGTGCCATGAGAAAATTCTACAGTTTCTTGCAGAAACTGAAGGCATGATTACAAAACTCTTGACTTTTGTCCTCAGCTTCTCAGGGAAAGGCCTAGCTATAAAAGCAGTGAAAATCACCATGTTTTGTTATTGGCATCTTATCTAACAGTTTGGTGGTTGAGATTAGGCTGTCTGAGGATATCACCACAGCTCAAGATCTGTACAAATAGTTGACAGTTGCATCCTTCCTGCCCCAACCTAGTATAAAAGTCTTTGATTATGTAAAATTTTAGGATGATGCTTATCAGGCAGACTTGTGACATGTAGTGAAATGCTTGTGCTTCAAAAATCCCCTCCCTCCTTAAAAGGTAGTTAAGGAAATTCTGTAGCCTTCTTGCTCTGTGCTAAACTCAGGAATATTCAGCTAAATTAAACATTGCATTTTGTAAGAGTAACTCAAGGATTTGGATAAGGGATAAATCTGAACTTGCCTAACAAAATTGGAAAGTGAGAACAATAGAGGCAATTGAACGTCAAAAAGATGATGTAGATACAATAAGTTTTTCAAACCTCTGGTTTTCTGTATAGATAAAACTATCCTCAGAGATCTGCGTCTCAGCCTGCATCTAACACAAGTAACAAAACCAAATCCCAGTAAATAAGATTTTAATTTTAAAACGGTTTCTAGATACCCTTAGGAATCTTTGTAAGAATAAAGTCTGCATGTGAAAAACCAAATTCTGTTCTCAGTAGTACGTCTCTGGTCCCTAGTACATCCAGTTCCTGCACATTTTTTCATATGCACCCTTAGGGAGGCTTCCAATGCAGAAACTGCAAACACATGTGAGTTGGAATATTTTCTTTATTCTCATGCTCATTTAAAATATTCTCTCAAGCCGTTAATAAAGTTTATTTGGTTTTGGTTTGATTATTAAAATTTATAATATTTTAATACTTTAGAGAATGGGTAGAGCTGTTTTCTCAGTGCAGTGAAGAATGAAAACAGCATAAATTGAGATATGAAAAGTTTGTCTTTTGTTTTATGAATTACTTCATTTGCAATAGCTGAATTAGTTCATTTTGTGTGTTGATAGAATGTCTTATTCAATCTTGGAAACCACGTACAGTCCATTTTTTTCTTTGTTAGAGTTTTTTTGTGCAGTACACACCATTTGTTTGAGTGGAAATTGGTATTGTCAAAGGGAGAGGTCCAGGGACAGATGCTGATTTAACTTTGCTTTCCATTTATATATTTGTATACAGCTGTCTATGGAATTACTCTGGATTTTTGCTATAATTCATAAAGTCATACTGCAGTCAATCTATTTGCTGATTTCATAAGAATTTTTGAATACCTCACTGAATGATTCTTATATATGTGATGCAGTTCACTATCTCGCCCATCATGCTTGACTCTTCTACTTTTATTTTGCACCAGATTGTACTGTTAGGACTATATTCCTACCAAGGATCCTCTACAAATATGCTTCTTCACATTTCCATTAAGCTTGACTGAGACAGTCATTGCAAAGGTATACAAAATTTCTAGTTCTGGGTGTTTGAAGTGTCTCTGAGGATTGTGATGTAGTAAACATTCTTAAAAATTAAAAACCAAATTTACTTCAGTAAATAAGTGGCATGTTTGACCTAGTTGTGTTATCAGGTTACCTAGGGGTTTTTATATCTCTATATACCTCTCTCTCTCTATCTGTATATCTCCTATATATAAATGTAGTATATCTATCTATCTATATATGTTATTTGATCTAGTTGATGGTGTTATCTGTGTTTATTGTTATCAGTGTGGACAATAGTAGTTAAGGATGTAGCAAACTATTTTATAGTTTTCCTGATGTCCTTTTCTTTAATTTTTTGCTTTATTTGTCTTGGGAACTCTGTTATCCCTTCTGATGTGCTGACACAAAATTAATTGACAGCCTATCTAAATGAAAGGGTGATGGATGACATGAATAGGACGAGTAAGTTTGATGGATGGCTTGGATCTCATAAGTCTGTGATCAGTCCAGCAATCCTTCTTGTCCATTGTTTTCATTATTCAGAACTCACGTTATTCCTTTCCTTTTAACTAATATATCAGATACACAAGGACAAATGTGCATCCAGGTAATGTGCTGAATAGCCTGCTAGAATGTGGTGCTGGGGTTATGTCATGGGTAAAAAAAGGTGTCCATTTCAGGTTTTAATTGCCAGCATCATGCTTCCCTTTATATTCTTTTATAGCTGTCATTGGCATTTTAGACAGGCATTCAAGACAAATCCTGTGCCCTCTTTGTAGAGGGCAGTTCTGGTGGAGCCAGTTGGCACAGTTCTTGTGCCAATTCTAACAGAAATACTTTTGAAATCCTTTTTTTTCTTTTTTTCTAATGTAATTTAATTCTAATTTTGCTGGTTTAAATATTTAAATCAACCACTCAATAATTTCAAGCAAGCAGCATGAGGTGTGATTCACAGCAAGAAATCACAGCAACAAAAGCTGTGATTTCTGTCTTTCTGATGGATCTCCCCTCACCAGGTGTATGGCATCTTCCTCCTTATTCACCTGTCTTTCCCATTGACTCTTATTTTTTCTGTTGGTGTAACTTTACAGCAGTGCCTGGGTTTGTTCATATGGATGGCCCCTGCGGCTGGACACACAAGGCACTGCGATAAGTCAGGAAGGGAAGAGGAGCATCTCTGGCTGCCCAGGGGGCTTCTAAATTGACTGATGAGTCTCAGGGTCTGAGACTGAGGCCTGGGGTGCAGGCTTCCTGGTTTGGTTCAGCAGTAGGTTTTCTGGGTAATTCTCTTTCAGGTTCTAGTAGACACACAAGTGCTGCAAAGTTTCTTTTATCAATATTCAGGCAAATCTGCCATTTTATTTGCTGCACTAGGGTTTGCCTAAGAAGAAATTTCAGGAATTGGCACATATTAATGCAGCTGTCATTTATCAGTACAATTTGGATATGGTGTAGCTTGCTTTGCATAAATCCCGGTGCATGGGTTTGTTTGGTTTTGTTGGGTTTTTTTTTAAATGGTGGCAGATTTCTTAAAACTTCTTAATCTTTAATTTATCCTAGGAGATCTTAGAGTTATGTTGTTTAAATCCTGATATGTAGTGAGATATTTATTTTTTAAATATTCCTAAATAATATTAGCTCACAAAGCAGCCAAAGGAGGAGAAGATTCTCAAAAAAGCAAGAAAACAGATTATAAATTATCTTCTTTCTTCTTCTTGGTGCTTGCTGTAAGTTTTATAGCTATGCATATTTTGTAACATGGTCTATAATTTACCTAATGGTGACTAATAGCTGTTGGGGACTGTGTAAGTGAATAAGATATAGGAATAAGTGACCCAGATGAATATAAAGTCTGTGTACTTAGGAAGATGCAAATGTAGATTGCAGTCTTTTAACCAGTTGGTGTTTTTTTTCCCTCCAAGAGTGGTTAATGGGTATAAAAGAAAATCCAGGTACAGTGCTCATCTGTGAACACTGAAATAAGTTCTCAATCACTGACCAGAGGAAAGTGCAAATATACCAGGTGAAGGGATTTGGCCAAGTACAAAAGTGGGAGATCTTGTTTGTAAAGGGGGTGGCAGTGGTAACCTGTGGGGCAGCTCAGACTACAGGAGAGATCCTAGAAACACTTCAGGGTAGGTAAATCCAGGCTTAGGACAATGGTGGCGAAAAGCTGCAAGGACAATAATATTTTGTGAGAGACAGTACTGCCCAGTTCTGCTGAGCTTACCGATAGCATGAAGTTACCCTTCCTTTGCCCACTATATCTAAAAAGATCCAATCAGTGAAATAGACCTGTAGCAGCATGAAAACAAGCCGTCGGTGCTCACTGACCAGCATTATTGATAGGCATGTAACTGAGGTATGCTCTGGCCTTTCTGGTATGTGGAGGGATATGAGGAGATGTTTGATGTGGAAGGAATTCAACTGGTCATAGTGAAGGTCCCACTTACAGCTCTGGGTTGCTTGTGCTTGGGTGGTGCACAAGGTCCTGTTGGAGATGTTTTATGCTACTTGCCTTCTTGACAGTGAGCACGGTGAGACTAAAATGGGTTGATTAGTGATGTTTGTACAGAACATCAACCTCTTGCTTGAAAACTAAATATAGTGGATTTTGCAAATGTTAAAGAAATAAAATTTCCTGCCTTAGCTTTATGGAAATTTATTTATGCTGAAAATAAGGGTGCATCTGTTGCCTGGGCATGGTTCAAATCTCTAGGAGCATAAGACAAATTAAAATATTATGTTGTCATAAAGGATCCAGAAAAACCAGGCTGGAAAGGGAAGGGTAAAGGCAGGAGCAGCGGGTGTGCGAGTTAAATCTCCTTCTTTAATTGAAAGCCTCAGGTTTTCACCCCAGAAATTCATGATGCATCTTCCTGACCCTCCTGACGAGTAAGAGAGTGCTCTATGCAGATCTGTTATTGCCTCCAACACAACCAACATGAGCTGAATGGAATTCTTTCCCTATTTCTGTCATCAGAGCAAGAATTCCCCATCCAAGCACTCTCTCTCTGCACCCAAGCCTGTCCTTGCATTCAGTGACCCAAATGCTTGCAGCTTGTAGCCCCTTTGCTGATGGGGGTCCGAGCTCAAAGAGTATACTTCTGAAAAAGCCTAGTTCTTCCGAGAGCTGTCATACAGCCAGGAAAGTGCCAGGAACTTTGTGATCTTCAATATTATTTACAATAAATGACAGTAACAAAAATGCCATCACTTGTACTCAGATTCTTTTGTAATGAGATCCAAATGTATTCCCTGGGGGTCTAGTGTAGTACTCTATCTGTGACCAAGGCCACTTACATTTCTTTTCCTGAAATGTCCCTCAACACCCTGTTTGCCTGAATGCAGTCAGCGAGCCTGGGTCTGTAGTGCTCATTCTCTTTCCAGTTAGAAAAGAAATACTTAATGATGGGGCTGCCTGATACCCTGTTATCTTCTTCCTTTGGGATAATGATGAGCCCCCTCAACCATACCAAATGAGGCAGCAAGAAACATTAAAAATGTTTCTTTCATTTTTTTCCCTTGCTCAGCCCTCCTCCCTTGTCTGCGGTACCCATCCTCATCTGGGACAAAAAGGACTGATTTTAGGGTGGTTTGTGCAAAGGGTAGGCTGCAAGATGTGGTGAGGCCACTGTGGTGTTCTCTGGTCATGACAATGCCAGTCACACTAGAGGAAAATAGGGGGAAACCAGGTTCAAGAGTCAAAGAGTTATTTCACAAGCTTCTTTAGCCTACATGATAGAAATATGATAGGAAAGGCAAGAATGTGCTGGACAGATGCAGCCTTTCTCCTGAGCCTATGTGAAGTCATTGTTGAATCTGGGGAGTGCTTAGTGAATTCAAAGCACTGTCCATTACATGAGAGCAAGAGTGCAGGGCTCTGTGCCAAGCAAAATGCTCTGGGTGGTAACTGTGAATAGGCGGAGGTTTCTGTGATGTGAGATGATTATACAGGAGTTCAGACTTTACTGGTATACAGCTCTACCCCTCCTCTTTTCATGATTCAACCTGTGCTTTCTGTGTTCAGAATAAAATTCTCTCTATCTCTCTTAAAAATATAATAACAAAGTCATTGTTATTTCCATTCCTCCAAAGGCAGATAATAATGCAATGGTGAAAATAAGACTAAGTTAACAAGCCGACACCCTCTGCTGTTATACCATGCTTGAGAGTGGAGGATTGTGAGCGCTACTGTTGCTCAGTTTGCTGTGAACCTTTCTGAAATCAAAAGTCATGTCAGGAGCTCAGGAGATGAGCTTTAGTTCTGGGGTTGGTTTTTTTTTTTTTTAGACCCTTACTATTGGTAGTTCAAAATGAATCACCTTCTGCCACTGTGTCATTTATGACAGTGGCACAGGATCCCAGAAAATCACTTTCTGCTATAAAACTGACCCAAGAAATTTAATAGAAAAAGGGAAACAGTATTAGCCCTACATCTACTTTCTCTCTTTTCTTTTCCTCTTTCTGAACAACAAATGTTCATGATGTTTTTCTCTGTCTCACTTCACCTGACTTTCTTTTACAGGTTTAAAGATACAGCCACACTCAGAATCTGGCTTACTCAGGCCAAATGCAGAAACCACACCTGTAATCATAAATGGTCATTCTAATTAGCCAGTCAAGGATTATACTTTCAAAGATACCATTCAATTTTTTGGTCCTTCCTACCTACATCTTTTTTAAAACCAGAAATATTAAAGGTCAGCAGCTGAAGCCTTTCTTAACCAGCCTCCCTAAAACCTCAATGCCTTAGGTGGCCCTCAGGCCCTAAAATATGTTTGAAAAGAGAGATGTGAAATGCTAACATAGCCTTTGAAATACGCTTGCTGACAATAAGCCAACAGTTAATCTTGATGTAAGTTTTGACAGTTTTTATACTCGAATTGACTTACTAATGGGTAAAATATATTAACTGGAAAATGTGGGGTAGGTGGCTGGAAACAGTAACAGGATGCTAAAGAGCTGGTGGAGTCTCCGTGCCTGGAGATGCTTAAGACTTGTTTGGAGAAGGCTGTGAGCAAGCTGTTCCGCTGGTCCTGCTTCGGGCAGGAAAACTTCCAGGTGTCACTTACCGCTAAAGTTATTCTGTGCTTGTGCTTGTGTCAGATCTCAGGGGTGGAAGGTGAAGAAGCTGTTAAATTTTTTTTCATTCATCCCCTTAAACAGGTCTGTGTATATCTGGAGCCAACAGATGACAAACCAAGACAAATCCTGTAGCAGTTCCACTGTGATTTAACGAGTTACTTCCAGCCCACTGATAATAAGATAGCACTTCTTTCTGGTTTCACTGTGAGGAGGAGCAAACAAAAATGTTATCATATTTGTGACTTGAAGAGCACTGTTTTAGCAACAAAGGCTTAGCAAAGAGGTTGTTTATGGTAATTTTGCAAAGCTGTTCTCCAAGGATAGACAAAAAGCTGCTGTCTGAAAATGATTTAACTTCACGGCTCCATTGGCATTGATGGTGATTTGGGTCACTTCTGCCACCAGGATCTTAGTTTTTCTCGTGTGAAATGTGATGGATAATATCCTATGCCCATCTGTAAAGAATGCTAATGTCTAGAAGGCAAACAAAAAAAGTAGTCAAAGAAAGGAAATGCATGTGATCAATACGAGGTCATCAGTTGCTCTGCAGGCAGAACAAGCAATCTGTGTTATTTTGCAGAAATACAGAGATTAGTTCAAACTGCACAGGTTTTGAATTGAGGCTTCTCCAGTGAGTGCTGTGTTTGACTGGCGGGTGTAATTTAGAAGAAGAAAGGATGTTATAAATATTTTTAAAACTAACATAATTCCATCTCTGAGTATCCAGGTCTTTCTCCCTCACAAACTACATATAAAAATGTATGTCCTTAGGAGACAGTAAGTAAAGTAGTGGTGAAGCTTTTATCTCTCTAAACAATAAAATATGATGACAAAAATAAGGGTTATTCACATAATGTCTTACAAATGAAAAATGGAGGGCCACTTAAAATGATGCTGTGAAAGATATGCATCCTGTATGCCAAACTCATGACATTAAATTTGCCACTTTTTTTTGTGATTGTTAATTTAATCAATCAGATGTAATATTTTAGTGTTTTTTGTTGATAGATGTGATGAATGATATTTTTCAAAGGTTGCCTCATTAACATTAAACATGTTCTCACCTAATATCTTTGGTTAAACTACTTGTGCCTTATGATAGTGAGGTGAGTCTGTCCCAGACATCTTTATCATCCTAGAGCTTCTGAATTAGGCAATGGATGCTCACGTGATGAAAAACAGAGCTTGCCAGGTAAAATATATTCTAATTTACCATGTGAACAACCACAGTCATTTGCTCTCACAGGGCTCCTGCTTATAACTGATTCTTGTAGAAAATCATCCTACCATTTTTGGACTATTACACAACTTGTTTGAAAGGGTCAGTCCAAAGAATGAGATCATATGAATGTAAGCTTCCTTTTCATAAACAGAACTGACAGCTGTTGGACAATATTAGGCTAGTTTGTTATGAACCCCTAAAAGCTCACTGTGGCTAACCAGGTACTCACCACCAGATGGTCTGCCTATGGTATAGTCACCCTGATAAAAGATTAAGGAAAACCAATAGATTTCACCAATTGAAATTTAATGAGGAGTGAAAAGAACTAGGTACAGATTTGAAAGATGCTTGCCTGATTTTTTCTGTTTTCAAAATGCCCTTGCATTTTTAATGGCTGTAGATTAACAGCATTTATGAATCCCAAGTGTCTAATGCACATATAGGCTGGGTTCAGAAAACATTAAGGGATACCTAGGAGGAGTCATAGGTTTTAGAGAGAGTAGAGTAATGATCTTGCAGTCAAAAAGTTAATTATTTAGGGAAAAACAGAAATGTTGTTCTCATTCCCAAGGTTAAGAAAAATAACACAGAAATGGTTGCTTTCTGCAATTGCTTGTTTTGGGATAAGAAACTTGAGGTAGTTTTAATGATAAAACATGGAAGGGCTTGGAACCTGCATCAACACTCATGAAATTCAGTGACTGCTGGCTTATGCCCTAATGACTCACAAGCTGCCTTAGTTACGTTTTATAGCAAATGCATGTTGGAGGGCTTATGTCCTTTAGAGAATTAATGGAGAGTATTGAGTTGTTAATTTGAAAACAGAGACGTGTTTGTTGTGATGAAACTCTACTCTTCAAGCTCTGCTGAACAAAATACTTTAATTTCAGAGGAGGAAGAGATAGACGTGGTAGAGAAACCACCTGTTAGTACATGTGAGTACAGCTGTTTGAGGAGTTTCCCCCAGCCAAAAGGGAGCTGTAACTCCAGCATCTCAGTCTTGGGCTGTCACTTAACTTACAAAGCTGTGACAGCTGCAAAACATTTCTGACAACTTCTTAAAACAAATGAGTGATGCCTTGTAGGCTAGTAAAGGAAATGAACTGAAGCTTTGGAAGACCTATTTGCTTGCAGCTGCTTTTATCCTTCTCCCCCTTTTTGCCCCTTTTTAAATTACACATTGACCCTGAAAATTGTCCTGCTGGGGGGCAGTCACATATACATATGCCTTTCCGAACAAATCCTACAAAATGCTGAGTAACAGAGCTAGTGGAGGCTAGGAAGTGCTCAGGATTTGATGCCAACTGAAACAGACAGGAGTTAAACCACAGCTGTTCACAAGGAGCTCAATTTGAATATGCTTATACTCAACAAAATGAGATGGAAGGATGATCATTAGAATTGACGTCCTTAACAGGAAACCCAGTCAAGCCAAATGAAGACAGAAGTAGTAACTGAAAGGAAAATGGTCATAAAGCAGTTTAAAAGCATTGGGAAGTGTGACTCAAAGAATATTTTTTTCAAATTCAGAAGAAATAGTCTATAGAAGGCCAAAGAGAAGATTTGTTTGAAACAAACAAGTTTAAATAAATGTAAATCATGTTGCTGTGAAAATTATAGACAGATTATAAGAAAGTTGGCAAGCGAGATAATAGCATAATGTAATATGATTTGAACATATTTGACTAGCAAATACTTGAGATACCACCTTGTGGGCTTTATTAACTTATTAAAAGTAAAGCATTTCAAGAAATACTGTATTTTTAATGAAATTATATATTCTATCCATAAGTGGAAGTAAAATAATGTCCTTCTTCAGGCAAATTTTGAAAAATATGAATATTGATTGATAGGCCTGATCCTATCTACACCTGCTGCAGACAGTCTCCTGTCCCTAAACAAATAAGAGTTGCATTCCTCGGCAAGTTTGTTATGCAACTGTTGAAAAGGTTTTTGTATATAGTCTTGGAGCAGCTACAAAATATTCTTTGAAGTACCATATAACCAGTGTGTTTTTACACAAAGTCTGATGCTTTCTCAAACTTCTATTCGGGCTGCTAGTCAAGCCGGGAGTGCTGTGAGGAGCAGTCAAGCTGGGATGAAAGATGACTGAAACAGGACTTTGCCTCTAAAGGGATTTCTTCTGCATGCCTGGATCTGGATTGGGCTTTTTTGTTTTTGTTTTTGTTTTTGTTTTTTTTTTGTCGTGGGGTAGATTTGGCTTCTCTGTGCTGTGAGAGAGGGGGGATTTCCTTGACAAGTCTCTCAGGCCTACACAGTCTGAGAAGATCAGGGGACATCAAAAGTGATCTCAAGATTGCGCGCGCTGGTTTCTGTTGCTTGCAGTACCTGGTCTGAGGAAGAGGGTGGGTGGGAGAAGGTAAGGGGCCAGGTCCCACAGCATCCCAGGCTGGTCAGTGCATTGCCACCAACTGCACACATCACTTCTATAAGATAGAGACAAAAGGTGTGCTTCTACTAGGCCAAGGATTTTTAGTTACAACATGTTCAATGTTAACTCAAGCCCATTCATCTTCCCATTAAAGGAGACACCTTTTTCCACTTTCCGGGAAACGCTGTTGTATTTTATTAAGTGTTATGTTCAGAGGTTGTCTGTGATCTACTTTAAAGCACCACAGAAGCTCCTGATGGGCATTACTGCAGTTTCTGAGGGGCTGATAGTGAGACCAGACATGTACCTCTGGGGAAAGTGAAAATGTGATTTTTGGCTGGAAATAACTTTCATACTGCTGGGTTCAATAATTGGTCAGGAAAAACCCTATATTTGTTGCTATGTGCTGCAATGATATAGCAAATATGACAATAAAACAGTCAATTATGCAATTCATTTTTTGAAAAATATGAAGTTCAAATTTCAAATTTATTATGCAAAAATCAGAGATGCTTTTATCTAGAAAATAAACTCTTCCAGTCTGTCCAAACTCAAAATGAGAAGAAACTTGCTACTATTGAAGATGAGGCTCTTGCGCAGTCAATATGAGCAACGAGTGCTTGAACTAGTTTAAAAGCAGACTTTGATCAGTGTATGAAAAGAGATTATAGAGTGTGCATTTATATGATAACTAAAGACCAGGCATGGGGCCCAAGGATGACTTTCTAATCCATTTCCTGGGCTAAACCTCACCTGGGCAGGGAAGAGATTTGGAGAGACTGCAGATTTGCCAGAATTCAAAGGTGGCATGGGAGACCAAAACAGGAAAGTCCATTTTGTGATAGCAAAGCACTTAATTACACAGCATTAACAGCTGTATTTTGTTACAGAGGTGAAATAATTGAGCAACTTTTCTCCATCTTTATTAGATGTGTTAGAAAACTTAGTTCCAGCAGCGTGCTGCTGTTTGCACATTGGTGAACGTTAACTGAAACCTGGAAGGTGCTGCTGCTCTCACTGGTCTCTGTTCTACTGGGTGGGGAAATTGTTCAGTAACTGGGATCTTCATACTTGTCCTGGTTTCAGCTGGAATAGAGTTAATTTTCTTCCTAGTGACTGGTGCAGTGCTGTGTTTTGGCTTTAGCCTGAGAACAGTGCCGATAACACACTGATGTTTTAGTTGTTGCTATGTAGTGCAGACCTTGATCAACAACTCTTAAGTCTCTCATGTTCTGCAGTGAGGAGTGGCACAAGAAGCGGAGGGAGCAGAGACAGGACACCTGACCCAAACTAGCCAAAGGGATATTCCATACCATAGAATGTCATGTGTGGTATACAAACTGGGGGGAGTTACCCTGAAGGCACCAATCACTGCTAGGGTTGGGCTGGGTATTGGTCAGCGAGTGGTGAACAATTGCACTGTTCATCACTTGTGTTTATCGTTTTTTTTACTTTCCTCTTTTAGTTTTATATTCTATCTCCTTGTTTTCATTATTATTATTATTATTATTATTAGTTGTAGTAGTAGTATATTGTACTTCAGTTATTTAAACTGTTTTTGTCTCAAGCCATGGGTTTTAGATTCTTTCAGTCCTCCTTCCCATCCTGTCTAAGGAGGAGGGAAGAGGGAGTGAGTGACCAACTGCGTGATACATAGTTGCTGACTGGGTTTAAACCACAATACTGAACAGCTTATTAATTTTTTGCTTGCAATTGCTATTCATCTCATTGCCTATCCACATGTCCTGTCCTGGTACTGACCCAGTTATCAACCAGTTTTCGGGTTAACAGTTGGTCAGTACGTAGAAGCGGCTCTTGCTTAGACACCTTCATGCTGCAAAAAAACCTACAAGCCATGTTCACCCAGAGGCAATAGCAGGCTGAGACCTGCCAGAGGCTGCAGCCAGTGAGGGACCCTGACCCATATTCACCAGTCCCCGCAGGGTCTGTCTTCTGCTCCAAGATTATTTTTTCATTCAGGACCCAGGTTCAGACTGTTACCCAGACAAACCTGGAAGCTTTTTTATTCAGAAGTCTGTGTTACAAGGCAAATGTACTATGTATATGTGTATAATACATACGCACTCAAAATATCTCAAGTGTCCAACTGACCCCTCAGAATAGTGTGCCTGACTGTGGCTGCATGTAAAGATTTCAAGCTAGAATTTCACTTCATGTAGATTTAATCATTTTCTTATATATTGTTTCATACCTGTTCATATTGGTTATTACCTTTTATAATTCTTTTTAGGTTGATAATTTCCTTTTCCATATGGCTCTGGCCACATCCTTAGGCCATGCTTAATACCCACTATGCTGCGTTTGCATGCTTCCCAATCTGTGCATCCTCCTCCATAAAATACCGCTTCTGCATCTATAAACCTTCATTAACATTATGGTGGACTTTGACATTTTGTTCTTGGTGTTTAAACTGTTTTTCTGTCTCTGAGATTCCTTATTACTGCAGTTACACAGCAACAATGGTTAGTTCTGGCATTTTTCATTACAATACTTAGGCACAAAGTGATTCTCAGGCAAACTGAAATAGGTGATATACTTAATTTTAATTTTTTGCGTGTACTAAAAGAATACATATGAAATGACAATTCTCAGCCACAGGATACTGAACTATATGACTTTCTGGTCTAGCCCTCGAGGACCATTCTTATATATCATTGACATAAAAAGGGATGCAGATGCTTAGTCCCAAACATACGTTAATGAAAATTCCATTTTAATTCCATTTTAGCTATCTGATCAAGATGGCATGAGTTTGAACCATCCTTGCGCATGATCTTATGTCACTCAAGACACAGACTAAAACCTGTGTTAGTAACTGGTGAGACATGTTAGATCAAAACCTTTTAGTGTACGTGTTGGGTATTTTCTTTGTCAGCTGCACTTTACATGTGAGTCATCAGCATCATAAGTGAGGAAACGTTACTTCAGATTGTATTCCTAGTACTTGATACAGTTCTCTTTCTTTCTCCTGGTACCTTCCCTAAAGACCTGACATCACACTTTTTTAATTGAGGCATTGAATAAATAATAATAATAAAAAAAATCATCCTAGGACATGTGCAGTTAAAAGATTAAGAGACACTAGAATTTTACATAGGCAAATTAAGTTATTGAGGCTGATGTATAAACATATTAGAAAGGGCTCATTTTCTGTCAACTTAATGTAGTAATAGCAGATAATAATGTAGCTTAGATAGAGTTCTCAAGTAGAGCAGGAGGTTGTTTATTCTTTTGTGGCAGTCTGTGTCATGCCCGAGCCAAGGTATATTGCATAAATATTGTTAATATCAAATATATCTCAGAGAAGCAGCTAGATGATGAATCATCCAGTTGGAGAAGTCCCAGTCTACCATTTATATTTATTTACCTGCAATTTTTTTTTTTACAGATATTTGGCGCTTTTACCTCTGCAGAGAAAACTCTATTACATGTAATCTGTCTTTTATTTTCTTCTTCCTTTTTTTTTAATGTATTCACAGGAAAAACACTTGGCAGAGCTTTAAAAGGGTGTGGCAGACATGGGGAAATAGGCATCACCAAGACAGAAATTCTGTTCTATAGCCAGATTGACAGAAATTGCAATAATAAAAATAATAGTAAATTATTTTAAAACATGAGAGATAATAATTTATAATGTGTCTTTCCAGTTTATGTTATTTCCTTGTTCCGATCGCAAGAGATTTTTGGAGAATTAACTGAATTTGATAACTGTGTACAGTTATCAAAATTTATATCAGCATTGCCTGGACAGTTTGATACAAGGCACTGGGAAACACCCTATGTGACAAGGGATGTGATAAATTGCCTAATAGCATGGAGTACCAAATTAAGACAAGGAAAAATATTTGTCCATAACAAATATGAGTTGTAATCCCAAATAAGTCATCTTGGATTTATGAATGGCAACAGGAGATTGGAAGTGGCTCAGTAGGAGGAAGACAATTGCATTCACTTCCTCTGTGAATTGGGAGAGCCTCTGTGATCCCCAGGGGACTGTTTGTGAAGTGAGATGAAATTTGTTATGAATAGAAGTACTGCTGTGACTTCTACATAAGCCTGACTTCAAGGATGCAAAATGACATCCCAGAGTAAAAGTGCTCAAAAGCTTGATCATAAAATTAAACTGTTTCTGAGGTAAAAGCTTTAATTGGACTGGCATTATGGAGAAAAGCCTCTGAAATGTTAGTCAAGAAAGCAAATGATAGCTTAAGCTCTTCTCATAATGCTTAACCCCAAATTTAAATAGACTGATTCATCTGAATGATGAAAGACTTGAGACATAGGTTAAGAGTATGGTACTGTAGACTACATTTAAGATGCAAAATGGAAGAAAATCCAATTTTTCAAGGGTTTTGTCTCCTTTTGTGGAACAGAAGTGTTCTCTTGAGAAAATAATCAGATGCTGTCTCTTTGTAGATCAATTCAGTTACTCTGAAAGCAGAATATATCCCTTTAGAAGAAATTTTAATAAAACTGAAATTATATTTTTTTTCTTTCTCAGCTGACAGCAGTTCATTCCCTTAAGGTACAACTGAAGTTAAGAAAGCCTCTTGCTCCTAGCCCTCAAACTGCAGAAGATATTATCATTAAAATGCAGCACATAATCTTCTAAGTCTGCAATTGAAGGAACATTTGATGCACTAAAAATGAAGTTCAGGTAGATGAAGAAATCTGAGGGGAACTGGCAACAAAATCTCTTCAAAATGCAGAAAGAATGGTCTGTTTTCTGCCCGTTGCTGAAATCCAAAGTAAAGACAGTATTAGCTGAATGCAGTAATGATGATCGATTTAGATTGGGTCCTGAGTTGGGTACATGATTGACGATGTGCAGGTAGCCATGCATCAAGCAATTCTGAGCAAAAACCACTCTGATAAAATGAAGTTCAACAACTAAGCAACAACTGCTCATGCTGCTTTTGGAATCAGATGTTCAATGACAAAGTCCTTCATTCAGTGTGGTGTGTAGAGACTCATCTCTGTCTTTATGTGTTTTGATGCATTAAATGAAAGCAAATACTTCACAGACTGTGCTAGTGACAGTGCTAAGCTTAATCTATGTCAGAAATTACCTAGAAAAGAAACTGTACTAGTACTGGCACACCATTTACTTTTTGAAAGTGATAAGCTTTCTTCTACTCTTTTACCATTTGGTGAGCCTAATCTTAATAAATAGATACTTTATTAAGATGATTGATTTTGTGTGCAGAAAAATTTAATACCTATCAGGATTTAATTTTTGTTTTCAGCTTTTGCTAAATGACAAATGACTTTCTATCATTGTATTTCGGTCTTTGTTCCCGACAGATTTACTTGCTGATGCAGTGACTGTTGCATCATCCATTCTTTAAGAATTCTCTCAGAGTTGAACACAGAAATCACTTAAGTAGTTCTTTTCCCTGGATAGTGCATGAGAGGGACTAAACTCTTCATCATGAGATCCAGAGCCATCAGTGTAAACTGATGGTGCCAAAATAAAACATGCAGGATGAGAAAAAAGAAAAAGAAGTAGCATTTCCAGGTTTTATGGCTTGATTTCCAGAACTATAGAGACATATAAGTAATACTTGATTATATCTGTGTAATGCCATGCCGTGTAAGAGAGTGTCTCCAAGCTATCCTCATGTTCCTACAAAGCCTTGATGGCTTTACATTTTTAAAGGCAGCTGGGAGACTGCAGTGAATCACAGCATCTGACAGCTGGCCTGGTCACAGCCTTTCTGTTTAAAGAGGTTCAATTTTTGGTATAAGCTGCACACACTTCTGCATACAGCACACATTTTTTAAATGCTGCTGAAAAATTGAGAGGTAGCACAGAAAAGGCACAAAAGCATTATTTGCAATATCTGACAGCAAGAGACAAAAAGAACCCAGTCTATTGTACTGACTACCCTTAACTCAGGGGTGAAAGGCAGAAAAAATCCCTTACATTTATAGGAGAAATATATGTTAGATATTAGGCGAAGATAAAATCCCTAGATTAGGCATATGGCTGGGGTTTTTGAGGTGTTTGCACAGATGGAGGGAGAGAAGAGGCAAATCATTTTATGTTTGTAGAGGGAATTAACCCTCAGAACAGGCTATTACAGGCAATGGTGGGTACCAGAGCCCTCCATCTCTTCAGATGACAACTGGATTAACCAAGAATAGGTTATACTTTGACCAAAAGCAAGTTACTGTGTTCAATAAACAGCTGGTATGTAATGCTTAGTCTCACAGAAAAAAATCATCTTTGGTGATTTTATAGTGGTATCAGGCCTTAAATTACTTATTTATCTTTGAGAAGCTTTGCCCCCAGCCTCCTCCCCAATCTCTTGGCAGAAGTGGCCCCTTACTTCTGCCAGCACAGTCTCTTCTCATAGTAGAGTTTCTGCCATGAAGACCCTGTACAAGGATTTCTTCCAGTGAAAGTAAATGCAAAATAAAGCCGAATCTGTGCAAAATAGTAATTGATAAAAAATAATTAGCCATGTATTAAAGACTTAGCACTGTGTATCAGTAATAGGTATCGGAGTATCTGAGTTCAGATCTTAAAATGAAAGAGGGGGTACTACTTCCAAATATCCCTGAGGAAAGTAGCCCTCTTTCTGTCTGTAGAAAGATGGCAAGTAACTATTTCAACTGCAACTAGGCTCCACATAGGTCTAAAGAGAAGAGGGAGACAAGCGGAAGGGAGTGCAGAAGTTTCCAGCTTCCATCCTCACTTTCCTCTTAGTTTTCAGATGTATAAGGGAAAATTACCCTCCATAGCTGCTTAAGAGCTTCAGGGTTTGGGCTTTTTACTATGCCCATGAAGCAAGCAGTATTTTTTCCTCTATCCAATAAAGCTCTATTGCAACACCAAATAACGGAAAAACTGGTGCTAGTCAGCCCAGTACCATCAAGCCTGAATCACAAAGAAAACGTAGAAAGAGTCACCTTTTATTGTACTGTAACAAAGAAACTTCTGAGCCTGTTCTATGGCCAGGGAGGTCGAAAGAAATATTCCTATTGTGTCTTGGAGCTAGAAGACAATTCAGACTTCCAGTAAGGTCAGATTCTCTCCAGGTCAGTGAATATAATACAAAGAAAGCTGGCATCAAAGATGTTGTGCAAGCCTTAAGCAGAATAAATATTTTACTTGTCTGTAGAGACAAAATCAAATCTGTCACCTGGTGTTTCTATAGAAAGTACTTCATACATTAGAATCTGTCAGTGTTTATTATATCTCTTTGACTTGGTCTACACAAACCCTTAAACTAAATATTAACTTTTTATATAAAGCATACGGTGATATACACAGAAGATCGGTCAACAGGCCAAGAAGGAATGCAGCCTGGGCAGCAAATCAATGGTGGGCTTCAGTTCTTCAAGGACATAGGATGAAACCACGTGTTTTGCCTTACTGTTTAGAGATGTATTTAAATTTGCTATTTTTCTAAATGTGGTTGTCCCATGTGACTGTTTTTGATTCAAATCCTTTAATGTCCATCATCCTGGACTACCGCACTCAATGCATTTTAATACAAAAAAAAGAAAGACTAAGCCTTACTCCCACACTTTCCTCCTCCTCAGCAATACTTATCCTTTAGAGCAACTAATTTCTTGGGGTACATGTCTGCTCACGTTCTTGGATCCTTTTCATATTCCCTTTCTAGTCTCTGCTTGGATAATAATGTCATCTTGCCTTGAAATAATCTTTATTCAGCTATAGGTATGTATGCATACATACACATACATATATATATATAAAAAATACCTATTTAGATTTGTACAAAAACCTCTTAATCCTCTAAAATCCTTCCAAAAATCCTCTAAAATAATATCCCAAAAATCCACTCTGGGTATTTGCCTAAAGTACTGTAACAATAGAAATATATAAAGACAATGCATTTAAAGACAGTACTGCTAAAGACCAGTTATAAACCTTTATCGTGAGAATAGCAACCAGATGGGTTTTTCTTTGATCTGTCATCAATTTTGATAAAACTACACAAAATGTACATTGTAAGTCTGTGGGAGTCAGAGCTGTTCACTACAGTCTAGTCCAGATTCTTTAATACTTCGCAACAGCTTTCTCTTTTATCAACCCAAAATCTGTGCCACTTTTTGCTTTCAGGTAGTGAGAAATTTGAGCAAATTTTGTCTCCATTGTGCCTTTCCATTTTTGCTGCTTAAATGGATGTCCTGGGTTCAGCAGTAGCAGTCATTTTTCTCCTTCTCAGTAGCTGGTGCAGTGCTGTGTTTTTGACTTTCAGCCTGGGAACAG
>JANHGB010037016.1:12403-25115 GCA_026283785.1 Coracopsis vasa | reverse complement strand
GGCACGCAAGTTCGCAGCAAAACTAGATTGAAGACAGGAAGATTCACTTGTGAAACAGAGGAAATCACAGACTCAGCTCAATATTAGCTTTCAGTTAGTAGATGTAGCTTTTGCTATACAGTGTGAAGCTCATTTCATTAGACTTAAAATAGAAAGAGCTAGTGAACACTAAATAAAAAAATTGCTGGTCTGCTTTTGATTTCTTTGCCAGGTCCTAGAAGTATTCTCCAGTTTTAATCATAATGGGTTATCAGTTGATTGTACATTGCCATCAGTTGGCCAGAAGCCCTATGATGAGGTCCCATTGGTCTTCACCAACAAATAGAAGAGTTTGGTCATGATTAGACCCTAATCTCTGTGAATTGGTACAAACTGCTCAGCAGTGATGTGCTGGGCAGCAGACTAAGGAATTTGAAATGGCACATGTTAGAGGATGAAAGTGGGGCATGTATATGTGTGCAATGAAAAAAATGAGCTCCTCAGAAGTCATTTTGCATAGAAGTAAAGGCTGCTGCATCTTGACTCCTATCAGGTTTGAGGCCAATGACTCTGTCAAACTTGATTTTCCCAATGGAGCAGAGGAGACACTTTCCTGTTCCTGTATCTGTTATGTTTCTCCCCCGCCTGATTTGCAGACTGGCAATTATAATGTCTCCTATTGCTGTTTTTTATATCACAAAATTCAAAAACAATCTAGTTAAGGACACAGACAAAAAATTCCCAAGAGAGGACTGGGGACAGGAGACATATGCCAGATTTTCTCAGATAATGAGCTTTTATAGCTCATTTCTTGGTATAAAAATTCCACACCAAAAAAGAAGTTGTCACTTTTTCTTTTCTTGTTACAGTAAAAAGAGAGTGTTTGGAATATTTGATTTGCACCAGGAAGTGAAGCCAGGGGATCTGGCCAGGAAATACGTGCTTTAAAACCTGGGCACATCCAAAATGGCAGTGGCTGAGGGAAAAAACACTAGAGATTTCAGGATTTTTGCAGTATGCAAGGCCCTATAAAACACAATGAATCCCTGACAAATGGTTGTATTATTAAAAAAACAAAAAACAAACGGAAAACTCTGAAAATTTTCCAGAATACACATCTGTCTATTTTGCAAACAACTACAGGGCAAATTCAGGGCAAATCCATTCTAGACAGATACATTCTCCAAACAGGGAAGCTAATATTAACATATCCCTAGTGCCAAGTTTGCAAGTCTGAAGACACCCTTGTGAAGCAATGATATGCTAACTAAATCATACTGCCTATTATGTCTATAATCTGTCCTGCGTCCAACACTGGGAGAAGCAGGTGCATCCTCTCAAAGAGCTTTCATGAAGTGTTCTTTCTGTGCATTTTTAGACACAATTACTTTTCCGTAAATGTATATATTTGGGAATTTTATAAATAAATTACATGATAAAACAATCCCTATAACAAAACTAACCACACAGGTTTCAAAACAACTAGTCAATAAAGAATTATTCTTTCTGTACTTCCAAACAACAGCAGCATGGTCTCTAAATTCATTTGCACACTTATTCTTTCTCTTACCAGCTGTTGCCCTTTTGGACCCCAACCAGCATACTGAAGCTTTGCATTGCTGACCTCAGGGGGATACAAATTCTGGGGATCCCTGCAAAAAGAGAAAAGTAAGATTTCAGCTTCAGAAATGTCCTTAGTTAAGCTGGTGCAACCCTGTTTTGGAAATCCACCATGACCTCGTGAGGTGTCTTTCAGCTGAAATAATTTAATATTTAGTGCCAGATTTCAGTAGATTTTTTTACCATACCACTTGCAAGCATTGGTAAGATTAAATATTCAAATGACAATTTCTGTTTCTTATATGAAGTTCAACATATTAGTTCCACTGCTGACTTGCCTAAGCCTCAAGAATTAGTCAAGGGATGGCAAACAAAGTATTTGTATTTATCAACACTTATGATGTCCACATAAGATAAACAATAATTATATTTTTGAATCATATTGCTACAAGAAAAATAAATTTCATCTTCTTCACCCCATAGCTTTTCTGCCTAATAACTTTCCTTTGAACATGATGGCAGAAAAGTTTAGCAACCATGTAACAACTGGTATGTAGCCTGGCTTCGAAGGGAAAAGCTCCCATTAATACCAAATACCTAATTATTTTAAGAAAATAAAATCTAAATGCTTTTCTTGTTCTTTCATCCATTACCTTAATTTTGTAGCAGAACATCAGTGTGACATAGCAAATGCAATATAGAAAAAGGAGGGTTTTTTTGGTAAATGTCAAAGCAGCATAATGTCATTTTATCACAGCACAGACAGCATTGCCTTGACTGTATTTATACTCAGCATAAATAATGACATTATATATTCTGAAGTCACATTGCTACCACTCTGTATATAGTAATATTCTATAAACAAGAACAGCAATAAAGCCTGTATATAGTATGCCTCGTTAGCAGATCTCAAACTGCCTTAAAAAGGGTATTACCATTAGTGGTCTACAGATAGGAATAACAAGGCAATTTTTAAGCCATCACCACCTAAAACTAGCAAAAAGAACCAAAGCCTTCCTTGCCTTTAAGAAAAAGTCCTTCTCTTCTTGTACATAGTTTATTTCTTCATTAAAGGCAATATCTTCCAGACCATATTTTCAAAATAGAACAAAACTGAATGCAATAATTAGACGCTAACTGAATTCTCTTTATTGCCTCTTTTGTGACCTGCTGCTGTACCACTGTTACACCTCGGCTCTGCCCTTTCAGGCAAGAACTCCCTTGAGTGCACATTCCCACTGCACTGTTGTAGTTTTCCTCTTCCATAACTCCTGCAGTTGGTATAGCAACTTCTGCTCTCTTGCTGGACGATGTGTATCAGTGGTTACAAATGATATTCCATAATGTCTGCAAGGCCCCTGGGAAGAGGCCTGCAGGGCAGATTAAATTGCTTAAGATGACAAGTTTGATGTAGATGGGATTCATTAGGAATGTGGAGGAAGAGTGGTTTGTTGACACACTGACCCTTCAAGTCTCAGTGTACTGCAGGGTGCCCAGATAGCCTTTGGCTCTATAGCCGAAGTGTCATCCACAACTGTTGCTGGCAGAGTAAAATTTTATCCTTTCTTCTCATGGTTTTCAACCAGAAAGTGTCATTGTAAGGTATGGATAAGAGAACACATAATTCTCATACTGAACTCCTGCTAACAGCAGCTACAAAATTCCCATTCCAGCAAGAAGAATAAACACACATACAACTTCTTCTGGATCTTTTCATACTTGTATGCATTAGCTACTTAAGTTTCAAGTCTGCTATTTCTGTTAAGACTCATTCTCTTTGGTTAGCTATCTTGGCTATCTTAACAGAGAGTAACCGCTGAGTGTAGAGGAAGAGAAAAAAATAAGGAATCAAATAAAAATTCTTATGGAATTAAAAAAAAAAGTTCTTCATTATTTGCCAGACAATCTAGTTCTTGTGTTTGGTTTTTTTTTACCCATGGTGAGGAGAGGAACAAGATATTACAGATAGAGGGGGAAATATCATCCCCAAATAGATTATACAAACTGTAAGAAGTCAAACCCATAACACTTCAGGTGGAGCTAAGGGACAGATATACCAATTACAGCCAATAACTCAGACAAGAGCCCAGACAAGTCCTGTCAGTTCTGCTCATTGCATCACCTTTTAGAAGGTGAAAACTCTTAACACTATGAGAAATGATGCATAAACCAGCTTCGGTAGCTGATAAGGCAGAAGGAAAAGCACTCCATACGACCTACCTGCAAAGAGCTCTGCTACAGACAAAAAGGCAAATCCATTTTCTCTTTGCTTTTTTTTGGCATCATTGAGAAAACACAGAATTGCATCTCTTGAGTTCCCTTGTAAGTTCTTCAGAATGGCTGGAAAACTTCCTTTTGTAGCAAAATCTTGTTTGCTTGCCTTAATGCCTTTTGATAAATATGGGGATAAAAGGGCTGACTGATGGAATTGCATCCTGCCTGAAGGTGCCTGATTTACAAACCTAGTTACTGTAAACCATCTCTACATTCAGCACATAACAGCATGCATGTCCAAGTTGTGATGTAGGGCACTGAAGATAGGTGGTAGCCAGGCATCCATCCTCATGCTATGAGTTATTCTTTTCTACCACAGGCTATGAAAGCAGTCTAAGATCGTAGCTTCCCCTCACAAACATTCCTAAGAGATGGACATTTTCCTCTTGGTAGATTTTGGCTTGTTCCTCATCTCTTCTGAAGAGAATCATCTTCCCCAGTGTTGCAACATCCACTCCCTCACCTGCAGGAAACACCAGCATCATTTGCAAGGGGATTAAGAAGATATCCCTCCTTGCCAAGCCTGATCTAGCAGGCTTCAGAGAAACTGCAGGAATGATCTGGAAATGGGCTGTGCTAGCAGTGCCAAGGGAGCCTGGTTCACCTGTGAACCTCACCATGAAAGACCAGATACCCACACACTTACTTGGGCCACATTAGGTGCATGGACTGCAGTGGAATACACATGGAATCCCTCCCTGGCATTCCCCAAAGTGAAAATCACTTAAGGGATTCATATCATTCAAATGCACACCTACATGGCAGGAGCACTTGCCCATTTTCCAGCCACTGCATAAATGGGTTCTCACGCAGGTCAGCTACTTCTGTGAGGCATGATATTGCTGATAAGCTACAGTCTTCCTTAGCTACACCCTTGTTTTTCCACCAAACAGCCTGCTTAAAATTCCCATGTATTTTTTTCTTGAATCAATCAATATTATGGGTCATCTCAGCCTCTCCAAAGAGCCAGTGCTGCTCACAGACCCTCATAATTAGGGCTTGTTTGGATCTGAGCCTTCCCCTTGTGAGCTCATTTGTGTAGGATGCTGGCTTGGAAATGGGCTATTCTGAAAGTAGTCTGTATATCTCCTGTTAGTGGTTTGGATAAAGAATTAGGTTCATTGCACCCTCACACTGTTTTCATAATTTCCTTATGAAAAAGAACCTTAATCTTCATTTCCCACCAAAGAAATGACAAGGCCTTATTATTTTTTTCATCTCTTAGAATGACTGATTCTAAAGCTCAGGAAAGAAGCAAATAATAATGTTATTTTAGGCCAGACAGAAGATGGAGCAAGTGCTGTATAAACTCTTCCTTGTTAAGATGACATTGTCTGCAACATAGACTATTAAATTGCTCCAGACATGGGCATGATTTCAGCACAATGTTCAAAAAACATCACTAAAGTAGCAAATTGTAGTAAATTTGTTCATTTAGATGAAACTTTCTGCCAGAAATTCTCCCTTCAAAATTTCAGAATAAGGAAAACTCCTCAGTGCAATTAGAGTGCTGTCTGCCAAATAATTTTTGCTTGTAATTAAGCTTAGAACATATATGTAGAATAAAAGAAACTAATCAATCATATCGGGTTGCCTGGTTTTGACCTTAAAGAATACTATGATTAATGAGGAACTAATTTTAAAGAGATTGTATTGCTTTTGGTGAAATTTTTACATCCGTGTGTTCCATTTCCTGACGGTTTCTCCTATTCTAAAGAAGACCAGTTTCCCTCAGAGACCTCATGGCACAGTCTCCAGATGAGCACAAACAAGACAAACTGTTCTATATAAAGTTCTTCAAAAGCATCTTAACAACAATAGAAATTTTCCACTGTAATTGAGGGAGAAGCTCTTTTTACTTCAAGAAAAAATGTTTTACAATGACTGAAAAAGTCTGAAACTGAAAAAAGCAGTTAAAGTCAGGAGTATGGTACAGGCTGTTTTTCTAGGGTCTGATTTAATAACTATTTTAATTTTAAATACAGAACAGTAGAATTTGTACAGAAATTCTTTGCACATGCTGCCAATGTGAGCGAAAATGCAACAATTTGCACCAAAGGCTGCTCTACATATGTCCATCCTCTAAACAAATAACTAAAACTATGTATATGAGCTGGAGTGCGTTCTCAAGAACAATTTTGGAACTCCTTGCTTAACTGTGCCATAATTCTGGAAAATATAGAAAATAAATTAAGATTTCAGTAGAATATGTAAATAAGCTAAAGAAATAAAGTTTAAAAAAAGTGTGGGGAAGGCAGAAATATCCCCTCTTGTTATTTGCATCAAGCCAGCACTGAATATTTTGAAAGACAGAAGCCCTAAGTACATCAGCTTACAGTACTTTAAGGATTTTTCATGGTTAACTGTAAAAATCTATCTATCTATCTATCTATCTATCTATCTATCTATCTACCTACCTACCTACCTATTTAGGTATCTAAACTATCTGTCTTAGCACCAGAATATCTACTTCTAATAGCATAAAATCAGACAGCAGCTTAGACAGATTTCTTCTTCCTTAGAAAGAAGGAAAGAAAAATGAGATATAAACCACCATTAGAGAAGAAGCCTAGAAAGGTTATAAAAACCTGGAAACTTCATAATATTTAAGAGGTTTGATGCATTATGAGAAAAAAGTGCACTTTTAGAAATAAAAAGAAATAAAGAAAGAAAAAAATAAAAGCATGCAAAACATATGTGTTCATAAAGGTACAAAGAGCCATAGATAAGGACTCAGAGAAAGAGGGAAAGATTTCCAAGAAATAAGAATGCCATCTTTTGGGAAGCAAAAAGGCATTGTTAAACAATTAAATGACTTGTTTACTTCAGTATTCACCAAGGAGAAGAGCAGACAGGTGCCATTAAGAAAATTGCTTCCCAGGAGATACTCATCCCTGCAGAGACTTGCAGTGAGATAGAATAAAATATAATACAAATGGGAGTCAAAGACTTGCCAGAACAGATAATCGAGAAAGCAGACTGTCAGAAGATGCAACTAAAAGAATCCTCCTGGAATTGTAATAGAAGTGCTTAAATAGATGGGGAAGGCTCTTTCATTCATCTAGGCTCATCTGCTATTCACTGTTTAATGCACATCTGCACACATACACATATTCTCCTTACAGCACTTTTCACAGAACAAAAGTAGAAGGAGGTAATGAAAGCAATTTGAATTTATTAATTACAACTACAGATACACATCAGATCATTCAGTTGGTCTTAAAAACCGCTGAGCTCACCAACCATCTTGTCCAAGATGAATTAATTCTATGAATGTGAAACATAAAAGATAAAAAGCAAGGGAATCTAAAACATTTGCTCGTAATTTGGCAATCCAGTCAGATTCAATCCAACAATGTGAGCTCAGAAGTCTTTTTGATTATAGTCTACCTGTGTCTGTAAAGCATCCATCAACATAGTATTTGGTACTGGGCTTGCAAAATCTTGCACGAGACTAATGCTACTTTAAACTCAATCACTTGTCAGAAAAGAAGTTACCAAATTCTGTTAGGGCACAGGCTTGCCTTCCTAGAGAAGGTCTACAAAAACTGATTTTAAAATGCATCAGAGACTGGTACACAGCTAGGTGTCATGGTAATGCAGGCTGGAGGACTGTGAGCCATTGATCAAATCTCTAGGTTTCCCTGAGTAAGCAAACAGTGGAAATGGTCCTTAGAAACTAGTAGCATTACTTTAAAAATGATGACATTATCGTGTTTCTCATGTGACCCCTCTAAATCATAGATGACAGAGTGAATTTTTATTACATTTTTTAAAAGAACTTTTGCTCCTGAAGTCATATTTTGTCCCCTAAAGAGACAATGAGAGGTGATAGCATTCAGGTGATAAACACAACTGCTTAAAAGTAATTTTCTTTCACACATGTAATTTTCTCTTTTGCTATAGAAAGTTTCTCAGCCAGCTCTGATCTCAGAGCTATACAAGGCATAAAGAAAGGCACTTGATTTTATCAGGATTTCAACTCTATTTATCTGTAACAGAGGAATGGAAAAGTGAAAATCTATATATTTTAATGCTGTCAAGGCTACTCAGAATTACAGCTAGCCAAAGATTCAAAATACCGGCAAAAAAAATGCAGGTTAGGACAAACAAGCCAGTAAGCACTGAGATGTTTAAGGACAAACTCAAAGACCTCAACAACGACGAGCACAGGATGAATGTACATGGTCCTTCAGAACAAGTCTATGAGTCTTCAGAAAAGGATGTTTGTGATGAAACCTTAGCATTTCCTATCCATCTGACCTTGTCTGACTTCCAAAGCATGATAAAAATATAGCACCATGATGTGATGCCTGCAGAGAGCAATATGGGTTTATTAGTACATAAAATGAGATACAGCTGTGATCTACTACTACCAGAGCCAGCGGAAGTGCCTTGTTACAATATGAGTTCACTAGATGCTGGGTAACACTTTGAATTAGGCCAAGAGATTGATTCTTGGATTTGTACTCTAGACTCATCTAACAGTTTGTGTTACTGGGTTTCAGACAAAACCAGAATGACTCAGTATTCTCCACATCTTTTAAGAGTCTTTGAGCAAATCTTACTTCTTCTCATATCAACAGGATAAGGAAGGAGATCTTGGAGTTTTGTGCATAGGTTCTCAGGAATATTGAAACACACTGTTCTTCTAAACAGCCTCTCCCCATACAGACCAGGTCATCATCAGTTAAAATAAACAAGCCATATACTTAATAGAGCCATTACTTCGATTTCTTATCAACAGTGATATGATCACTTTCAAGCAATACCACAACTAGCCTGATTTCAGATAAATTTCAAAAGTGGACTGCAAAATGCTTTCCTTATTTAAAGGACCAAAATATCACTGTAGCCCTACACTTCTGCCTCATAAGGGGGCCTATAAAGATGCTGGGGAGGGACTTTTCATTAGGGACTGTAGTGATTAAAACTTAAACAGGGGAAGTTTAGATTGGATATAAGGAAGAAGTTCATTACTGTAAGGGTGGTGAGGCACTGAAATGGGTTGCCTAGGGAAGTTGTGAATGCTCCATCCCTGGCAGTGTCCAAGGTCAGGTTGGACAGAGCCTTGGGTGACATGGTTTAGTGTGAGGTGTCCCTGCCCATGGCAGGGGGGCTGGAAATTGATGAACTTAAGGTCCTTTCCAACCCTAACTATTCTATGATTCTATGGCTGTATGATAACAGACATGTATAAAACTTATATGTGCAAGAGAAATGCTCCCATTTGAAGTGAGGTGTAACTTCTGCCTTCACAACTCTACATACAAAAGGTCCTTTCATTCCTCTATCTCCTTCTCATGTGTGACATGGAAAACAAGCTTTTCTATTCCTGTCTTATCTCCTTAAATTCATAATGGGAGCATTCAATAAACAGAGGGTTAGGGTAAGGGGTGGAGAGACATCAAGGGCTGGTGTGACACAGTCTGGACTACCAGCCTGGGATTTTATCACCTTTGCCATAAAGAGACTTTCTCAGTGGTTATGGTATCAAGGAAAGCCCTGGATGTGTCATCCTTTCTTTAGCCAGTGGTCTTTTCTTGCATTTCCTGAATGTCACCATTTCTCCATATGTTCTGAACTCCCTTAGGGGGCAGGATGCCTATTTTAAACCCCAAGGCAGCGAGTAAATGCCCATAATCTTGCAGGTTTTGGTCTTCAAAACTGGCTTTTTCCCAGGTTACCACATGCAGTAACATGCAGCGCACATTCTTTGTGCTGTGTAATCAAACAATACCGCACTGAGAGTTTAAGTAGGCTGAAAGAGTTTATCACCCAACCATGGCAACAAATAATCAAGGTCAAGGCTGCAGGGTGTCTCCACAGCCCAACAGCAGCAGAGCAAAAGCAGCCCCCCTGGGGAAATACATGCTTCTTGTTCCTAATTTAGTGGACCCCCTCCCAGATCCTTGAACATTAGGACAAAAACACAAAGAAAGAAGTCCCAGTTCCCACTATGAAAATCCACATACAGAACAATTTTATTTCTGGGACGGTGATGCACAGAAACAGCAATTGTAGGAGCTGTGGTTAGTTGCCTGTTCAGTGGTCTGCGCCATCAATTTACACATTCTCTTTCATCCACCTTTTTTCCCTTTTCTGGCAAGAATCTATGTACTAGTTCAACCTTGCTGAGTATAAATACAAAAGAAAATCCATGCCAACATGCCAAGTTTTGGTGGTGGTTAGCGCTGGGATGTGTGTGTACCCTGAGGTATGCTTTGAGGCTGACCACAACCTGGGGACTGGAGGAGATTCATTTGCACTGAGACACACAAACATTTCCAAATCCAGATAAGTTGCTCACCAATGAAGCACATTTTATTCAATAATATAATTTAATAGGAGCCCTGCCTCCATTTCAGGGTGCCCCCTCAGACTAACACTAAGGCAGAGTTTGCTTCAAACCCTTTTTTCTTCCTCTTCCTGATGAGCCATAAGCTCTTGACCTTTTCTGTAACATAAGGAGGTTGGTTGCTGGGCTTTTCTCTGCGAAAATGCTAACATCTGCATCTAACTATTAATTACCAAGATCTTTTTTGGTTCTTTTAGTATCAGCAGTCATTGCTCTAATCCTTAATATCAAGTCCTCCCATCAGGGGACTATTCGTTGTTATTATCGCTATACATGGTTTCTAAGGTGTCCACCCACATCACAACTGATTCTGGAAGAGAGAAGCATGTGGTAAGAATTGCTTTGCCTACACAGGAAAGGAACATTTACATGAGAACTGTTATACAGTGACCAACATGGGCAAGCAAATGGCAAATCCCCTGGGGAAATGATATGTTGCTGAGCTGCTAAAGTGGATTTCCTCCCACCAGCACAGCCAAGAGTCCTGTCTGAACTGCCTTCTGAGGCTGAGCTGCTTTCAACCTGCCACTGCTTGGAAGTGAGTGATGCTCAAATAACGGCTTTGCTTAATGAAATGCTGGCTCACTCTTTTTAAAGAGGTACAAAATGTATTCCTAAGCAATAAGCTGGTATGTGATTTAACCACTGTTCCAGTGATTTAAAGAGTGTTTAATTCAGGTGATTATAAAAAGCAAGAAGTCCAACAGCTCCATCAGGGCTTGAGCCAAATGCCAGTAAACTCAACTGAAAGAGCCCTATTCACTTCAGAGGATTTAAGGTCAGGATCCACCATCAAGCTGTCAAGTTTAACTATTTCGACGGTCATTTTTTTGTTGTCAAAATACAACTGAAACAGCATGTCACATTATCAGGATGGTCTTATTTCTAGTCTGGCATAAAAGCCACCACACTGTAAATCAGAGGTGTCTTAATTAACTATATAAGCTATCTCAAAAAGACAATAAAAACTATGGAATGATAATTGTTAGAGGGAGGAGAGAAAAGTAGCAATAACAGATTCTTCACAAACTGTAGAATGAATATTTCTACTTTAAAAAATTTCACATTGTTATTTGGTTTTACATATCTGTTTTATAAGTGTTTATTTCAACCTCCTTATAGCAGTGTGGAAGGAAAATATTCAGCTCCTTTAAGTAAAATTTAACTAGCTGAAAACAGACTCTATTAAATACAGTACTTTTTCCTCTTAAGATAAAATGTGGGCTCTAGTACAAGTTTATAAATGTTAAAAAGTTAAACTGTACAGCACTCTCTACAGTAATTATCACACATCGCTTCTGTCAGGTAAGCAATGTTTCTCTCCTTGCTTTGCAGATGGGCACACTGAGGCACAAGAAATTTCTTTAATGCTACAGAAAAGGTGCATAACAGGCCAGAACAAAATACAGTAGAACAGCCTTGGTGAAATGGACAGATGTCTGCAGCCAAGCCAGTTCCTTGAAGCTTAACCATGATTTTAAACAATAAAACATTTTCCTTTTGCTGTGAACATGGAAATTTGAGCATTTGGAAGGAAAGCCTTGTCTTTCAAAATATATTTTGATAGGGTATGCACAAATCTGATTAAGATTTGTTTAATTAACTTTACCTCTTTCCTGCCAGTAGCTTGTACAGGAACATCAGTGAGAGCTCTGCAGAGAGATCTACAGACATCACTTTGAAAATCTACTCACAGTGAAGCACAGGTTCAGTTCCTCCTCCTGTTATCACTTCTGTGGATCTCCAATGCATATTTTGTGCTCACTTCGCTCATGGGACTTCTCTTGAAGTCATTGGGAGTTCAGTGTGGGGGATGTGTGCAGTATTTTACAGATCCTCAGCAGTGTAGGCAGGAAGAGCTGACCTCAGCTCCATGATGGGTTCTGCGATCTCCTCACCATGTTCCTCTGATTACACCATATACATTTGGTAAGAAATATGGATCCTGCTTAGGCATAAGTGTGTACAATTCCCTCCATCCCACACACAAAATCAGTGAGGAATGGGAATAACTTTCTCACTGTTCCCTATATTTAGAATCTCCCATTGACATGCCCCAGCTGGATGTGCTAACACCGTGCTGAGAGCTTATACAAGGGGCTTCACGCTAATCCCTGCCACTTAGCTCTGCTTAGAGGGATACAGTTCATGCAGGACTGGATGAGTACTAGGAGGTCTGAGGAAATATATGTTCTATGCTGGGCTTTAATTCAGGGAATGCATACATGACACAGAACTGTGAAAAAGTGTAACATTGCTGCTGGCCACAGCAAAAAGTTAAAGGCTCCTTAGGTACTCATCCAAAATTAGCTCTTGCTTAGGACCTGCAGTGCCAGATCAAACTAGTGGTCCAGAAGCATATACTGATGTGAAATGAGTTTAACACTGCTGAGGATTAGGGGAACACTATGGTCAGCCATGGCCTGACCATAAAGCCCCTGAACTTTTTTTATTAGTTCAGTGAAGGCTGTGAATGACCAAGGTCATCCGTATTAGACTCAGCAGGAGCAACATTATTAAAACCCATAAAAGAATAAAATG